>AJWJ01000262.1:0-31844 GCA_000277445.1 Polysphondylium violaceum
GTATGCACTTATAACACAAAGGTAAGATTTACAATTAAATTTTCTTATTTTTTTTTATTTTTTTTTGTTTTTTACGTTTTTTTTTTTTGTTGACGAATAAAATTAGATTGTTGTGATGTGCAGATGGTTATTCATGAATACGGTACGAGAATCACCTCCCATCAGCATTATTTTCAATCCACCTCCCTATCCTTATTTATTTATTTAATTAATTATTGAGCTATTTCACACAACTATTTATATTTAGAATATCATATATAAATATAAATATATATCTATACCACCCCCCTATATTTATCTGATTCGCTCTCAAAGGTACCTTTTTCTCATTTAATACTTGATGTAGAAACATCTATATTTAAATCCCCCTTTCCCCCTCAATATATGCATAAAAATTTTAAATCAAAAACACTTGATATCGATCTCACATTTTTTTTTTTTTTTTTTTCTAACCCCAATCACCCCCAACAATAAACAAAAATACTCCAAAACCATTTATTTGTATATATACATATATATAATCTCACTCACTCTCACTCTCACACACCCTTCCCTCACACAAACACTAATCAACATATGGGGTATGTGAAAAAGCTGTTTTTGTTGAATGTAAAAACATAAAAAAAAAAAAAGAAAAAACACAAATTAATTGAATAGAGATTGGGTGTGATCACAATATAGTATACTACTACTACTCCCCCACACACTACTATTACTATACTACTCCTACTACTCTCTCAAAATCACCCATCCATATATTCTATCTTTTTTATAATTAATTAATTATATATATTATATTATATATAAAATATAATTTCTTTTTTAAAAAAGATCTCGTGTCTATATACTCTATTTTACTTGATTTTTATTTATAGAATAAATAGTAATATTTGTGATTGTTGTTGTGCAACAGGACAACAAAAAAACATAAACAAAACTAATCGCACAAAAAAAAAAAAAAAACTTCTCTCACCCACACGCACGCGCAGTTATTTATAGATTATTATTTGTTTTATCTTTTTTTTTTTATTGTACAACCTATTTCCTTACTACTTGTACTTGTCTTGTGTATACAATAGTATTGTATTGTACACCGCACCAACACTATTGTGAATTAACTGGGTATTAATCATAACCTTTTCTATCATATAATCAGATACAGCAACTTAGCTATCACACACAACCAATCAGTTCATCTTTAATTTAAAAACATATACAGCAGCAATAGTAATCATAACAAACACAACGAAATGAGTACTACACCATCATCAACTTCATCCTCTTCATCATCCTCTACCTCACCACCTCTTTCACCAGCTCTTTTAGCCAAATTAAAGGAGCAAAGGTTGGTCAGTAAACAGATTGAAAAACAATTGAAAACTGAAAAAAAGATTATGGATAGTGAGCTTAAACTCCTCTTATTAGGTACTGGTGACAGTGGTAAATCTACAGTCGTCAAACAAATGAAAATTTTACATCTCAAAGGTTACAGTGAAGAGGAAAGAAAAAACTTGAAATCCTTTGTCTATAGAAATCTTATTGAAATCTTGCAATCTTTAATTTATGGTTGTTCAATTTTAAATTTAGAAATTCAAGATAAAGATCAATCACTTTGTACAAAAGTATTTATCATTTTATATACAATACACACACACCTATAGGTATTAGACAGAGTATTAATCATCATCATAATCACCATCACTACTACTACTACTACTATAGATTAATGATATATATGAAAGTAAAAATTATTCAAGTATTGATCTTGCATTATATAAAGAATTGTGTGAATTTTCTAAAGATAAATCACTTCAACACGCATTACATAACAGTGGATCACATTTCCAAATTCATTCATCCTCTCACTACTTTTTAAATGAATTTCCCAGATTTTTAGAGGCAAGTTATATTCCAACCGATCAAGATATTTTACACACCAGAGTTTCAACATCGGCAGTCACTGAAACTAAATTCAATGTCAGAGGTATCAATTTCAGAATGATTGATGTAGGTGGTCAGAGAGGACACAGAGATAAATGGATTCACCATTTCAGTGATGTTACAGCTATCTTGTTTGTCATTTCATTGAGTGAATATGATCAAGTGTTGGAGGAAGACAATAAAACCAATCGTATGTTGGAGTCAATTAAAGTATTTACAGATATCATCAATCAACGTTGGTTTGCTGAAGTCCCCATCATTCTTTTCTTGAACAAATGTGATTTATTCGCCGAAAAAATTAGAAAAACTAGTATTAAAATCTGTTTCCCAGATTATGCCGGTACCAATGACTATGATGAATGTATTCAATTTATTAAAAAGAAAATATTATTATCAAACAAAACTCCAAAAAGTAAGTGGTCCGAGTGATACTTTTATAATTTATCTCTAAATGTGATCAAAAACACTAACATTACTATTATATTATTACTTTAGCAATTTATACTCATGTAACTACTGCTACTGATACAAATAATATAGGTGCTGTATTCGAAGCTGTCAAAGATATTTTAACCAGACAAACTATGGAAGAAGGTGGCATTTAAACAAATATACAAACCATACACACTCATATATATACATATCTACACACATAAATATTTTATATTTTTATTATCATTTTCTTTTTCCTAAATCAACCACCCCCTTTTTGCTTTACCCTTTTGTTACAAATTTTTTAAAACCAACGTTAACTAAAAAAAGATAATGGAAATAATAAATTTACTTTTTTGTACTATTATTATTATAACAATCCCAACAAACCTTTTCTTTTATTTTTTATTGTTTTCATACTCGCCAGAGTAGTGCCACGCACATCAATGATTGAATGACCATCAAAGTGACTATGATTGCTTTTAGTGGAGATAGAAAATGCAATGTAACTTTTTTTTTTTTTTTTGTTTGATAGTTTTTTTATTAATTTTTGTTTGATGATATTTATTTTTATTTGTTCTTAAGAATAACAGATATGTCAGAGACTCAAATACAATCAACCAATGACAAAGATACAGAGAAAACAGTAGATACTACTGTAGTAGATTCATCTACAATAAATACAAATAAAACAACAACAGCAACAGCAACAACAACAAATCTTCCTCCAACAGAACAAGAACCAACAGATAATTATAAACCTTTTAATCCTTTATCATTAGCAATACCTGATCTTACTGAAGGGTTATTACTTATTAATAAAATACCATTGGATGCTATTACACTTAAATTAAATGAATTACAGTTAGTATCTTTGTGATGATTAGAGTAGGTTTTATAAACAAAAATTGTTGTTTACTAATATCTATTAATTTATATATAGACAAGAGCAATTGATGTTATTAAACTCATTAAAGAATGAAAATATTAAATTACATACAATTAAAAATATAGATGTTATTGTTGAAAATGTAATATACTCTATTTGGACATACCTATACATATACATTAATATTAATATCTATTACAAAAATAAGTTTAAAAAGATTAGTGAATATTTAATAAAGATTCAAAATCTAAAAAAAGATATGATACATGCTACAGATAAAATGAATAGATTAACAGACAAGACAAACAATCTTAAAGAGAAAAAGAAACAATATCAAATATCATTGAATGACAAATATGAAAAAGCATTGCAGAGAGAAAGAGATCTTACAGTCAAACCCTCACCAGAATTACAACAAAACCAACAACAACAGCAACAACAACCACACAAACATCATAAACAACATACTTTAAATTCAAATATTACTTTATAGTTTATATTAATAAACACAAACTCGAGCATGAATGATATTGATTGTTGTAATAGAATAAATAAATAATAAATTATTGTAAATTTTAAATTAAATCTCTTTTATTAGGTTTTCTATTGTTGGGAGTATATCTTTGTTGGCGTCATGTAGGATGACTTCAATGGGATGGTTGATCAATTCTACAGTCTTACTTTGGATTTCTCCAAACTTGGAATCAAAAAGGTCAAAGATGGTTTTGGAGGTGATATTAAAGATGATGGCAAATTTAGTCCAGGTGCATCTCTCGACAATGGATTTTATGGTTTTAAATTTTTGTAAATCAAATCTACCGGAGTGGGGATTAATTACAAAAAATAATATGGAGGGGTGTGGAGTTCTTGAAGGTTCACTGTAGGAGCTAAAGCTACCACAATCGGTCAAGGTCAGGGTTGGGGACAAGGTGACTTGGGCTCGGTTCAAGTCCATATATTGATAATCATTAGGGTAGAATCCAATAAGGGATTTGAACAATTGCACCTTTCCTTTCTCACCAATTAGATAAAGAATGTGCTTTTTTTTCTTTTTGATGGTCTTTTGTTGTATAATGGCAAAAGAGGCTGAATATGTGGGAATGTAGTGATAGAGCATTGCGAATTCAGATAATGTGGGATAGCCCATAAAATTTTCAATTGTTTTTATAAAATCATTTTTTTGAGCCTTGATATGTTGGATTGATTCTGAGAGGGTGTTAAGTTTCTCAATGTTGGTGGAGTCATTAAAGCTATTGGAGTCGAAGTTTGCACTGAAAAGGATATCGAGCAATGCCAATAAAAGAGAGGGTAGATTTGCACCGGAAAAGCTTTCATAGTTGGGAATATCACCAAAACCAAGCTCACTTTGGATAAGCTTGTCAGAAGGAGACTTTTCCACGGAAAAAGTTGATACAATGTCCTTTTCTTGCAAATTGATTAGTTTCATTCTTAAATACATGATCAACTTTAAAAGTAAAGAGAAACAGGGTGAGGTGTCACCATTAATTTTGATGGATCTAAAATAATTGAAAAGCTTGGTCTTGATTTGGCAAATTCCAAACATTGGTTCAAATTTATCTGGATAAGTAGAGAGAAGTTTACCAATAATACAATAGCAGTCTTTGATTGGTTCAGAGAGATATATAAAATTCTTTAGAGTGCTGATAGTGGGTATTGTGACACTAGGGGGGGATAGGTTTCCGTTTGGACTTTCTTTTCTAAAAGCAAAGGCCTTTTTAAAGCCATCAAATTGAGGTCCACTGAGAAGTTTTCCAGGAAGATACTTTTCGATAACTTTGGTTTGGATCATATCGAGGTTGGGCGAGAAACCATTTCTTAAAAAGTTTTGGTACTTTGACATTGCAGTGCAGAGGAATTGGTAATACTTTGCAGGATTGAGATTACTACCAATCAAAAGATGATTGTATGTGAGGCTTGGGTCAATGTCAGAGAGAGTGAGAGGGATGGAGTCGTAGTCTTCATCCCCAGAGGTGACCAAATCCTTGAAAAGAGGAGAGAGAGGGATTTCATCGAGAAGGTGAGCGAGATGATTTTGGATTTGACTGACCCAATTTTCAATTAAATCTATAATGGCACCACTACCCGCACTGTCAAATGAGAATATAACTTGCGAAAGAAGGGTGTCTTGCTGGTTGATAGGATAAATTATCTTTTCATAATCGGGTCTATCCCTGCATCCACCTTCCATTAGGTCCATAGACTCTATAATTGCCTTCCAACTTTCTTCCATGTCTTTGATGGCTCTTTCAAGCTCCAAAGTACCACCTTTTTTATTTTCAACAAGATAGTTGAAGCAATCAGAGATTGGACGATCCAAGTAAGATTCTGGTAAAACGTTTTCAAAGGAGTTGTAAAGTAATTCAAGGAACCGGATTAATTTGGGGAAATGGTTTGATATACAAATACGATTGATTTCATTAGAGAAATACACAAGAATCTTGTATTTGGGTTGAATAAAAGAATTGATAGCCTCGATAGACAGAAGTGGAGAGTAGTTAGATTTGGTATAGATATTTCTAATTTGAATGATTCTATCATATGTTGGAGAGGTGTGCTGGGTTGCTCTCGAGGCTTTGAGTGTATCTATACTATTAAAGAGATTGTCCAATACTTCTGTAAGGTAGTTTTCATAGGGTGCAATATCGTTTTTCTCAAAACTACTCTTTAGCACGCCAGAGGAATTGGTAATTGTGAATCCTTGGCTCCAAATTTGATAGACAAATTCAGAGAGAAACAATGAAGGGTTGATTAAAAGATTTGTAATGGATGGATGTTCAAAAACTACACTAAATCCTGCCAACGCTCTTTCAAATACATAGTTTGACAAAGCAATATGATGATCTTGGCTTTTGGGTATCTTTAGCTCAGAGGCAAAGTGGACAGAGGGATTGAGAAGTGATTTGGTGTATTCTGGCAAGACAGAGACAGCAAAAGAGAAAATGGACCAAGAGGTTGTCGATACAATGGCATGATAGAGGTAATTGTTTCCCATAGTTTTTGTTTCATCCTCTAATTTGAATCCGCAGTCTCTAAATATATTTCCAACTTCACAAGCTGGGAAATATCTGCCGGCAACTTCCAATGGATGCAAAGGAAGATGGTAGAGATAGGTGCATTTATTGGATCCAATGGCCAGTGCAACAAAGTTGATAATTAATTGACCAATAGCCTTAAAATAACCAGATTTCTTGTCATCTCTTTCCAATACTTTGTGAATCAAGATATTGGGTTTCATTGTAGCAGGATTCAAAAATAGGTTAAAGATGTGTTTGTAGGAAGCCAAATTGAAATATTTGGATACCTCTTGATTCTCTCCATTCAAAAGTTTAGTATATTTGTCCAGTGTGGCTATATCGGTGTAGGTCTGGTAGTCCTGATAGAGAAGTAAAAGAAAACATGTTCTAAATAGGCATTTTCTATCGGGTGTGTTACAATGTACCATAAGTTTTTTTATAGCTATGGGCGAAGCTGAGTCTATTGCCTCTCTTATGTCTTGATAAATGATTGATTCCCAGGAAGAATTTTTTGGGAGAGTAAAGGACAACAGATTATGGTTATTGGTTTCCAATTTTTCATTGATGAAAAACTTTTTCAAGGAATATTTCTCAACAAACTCTTGGTTTGTAAAGAGGTTCTCGAGAGATTGATCATCTTTAATTGTTTGAATAAAGGTTATTTGATTGAGTCTCTGTTGATCAGACTCTGGATAAAGGATTTCACACATTATTTCACAAAGTTTTGGATCAATTTCTTTGATGTCTTGGCTTGACACGAGATCGGAAAACAGTTGGACCAAATAGGTGTCGATGGCAAGCAATTGGATGATTGTATTGTAGCTTTGTTGTCTCATTTCCAAAACTACATCTATGGGTTGATCACTAAATGTTTGTGTGTAGAAATCAAAAAGGATAAAGTAGACGGTGGTGATGAGATGACTTTGATCAAACAAACGGGAAGGGATATTTAAGTAACTGTTTAGTTGGTCGGTGGGCTTAGCACCAAAGAGACAGGGGGAGAGGGTGGGAAAGCCTTTTTTTTGTATTTCATTCTCAATCTCGTCAGAGAGCTCTTGAGTAAACTCTACGATTCCATCTGCATTGATCACGTGTCTTTTTATGATTTGAGCATACCAACCAATTGTTCCATTGAGATCACCAGAAGAGATCTTTTTAAATAGACTTCCAGCATTGAAAGGGATCAATGTCAATGGCTCCAAGATATCAAACAACAATTGATCGTCAATGAATGGACTCTTAACCTTTTGAATAAATTTAAAATCGTTGATAAAATCGTTGAGTATCAATTTATCCAACCTGGCATTGACAGTGATGAGGCCATTAAACACGGAATAGATAAAATTCATTGGCTTATTGTTGGCCAAAAAGGAGATGAGAATAGTGTAGATGGAATGCACCGAGACTACATATTGGAGATTAATATTGGCAAATGGATTATTCAAGTTTTCGAGTTGATGGGAAAATGACTCTATTGGGAAAATATTAAATATCTTTCTTGTCACACGGATCCATTGAGAAAGGTTTTCTTCGCTTGACAAAGTACTCTTGATTCCCTGATAGAGGAATTGGAATGAGAGCATTTTCAAAAATTCTAAAAAGTCTTGAGTTTTCTCCAAAGAAATCATGTTGATGATATTCGATTTGAAAAAGTATATTAGATCATACTCAGGGTTAAATTTCACGAGGATGGTGAGAATTGAATTTACAATTCTATAGGCACTCTGGTATTGGAATAAATTCCAATATTTTAGAATTGAGAGTTTGACTTCTTTGAGTTTCTTCAAGTCTCTCTTGAGCAATAGATTGGTGAGGATGGAAAATATTTCATTAAACTTTGGATTTAAATTGAATATTCTTGAAAAAAAGTCATACCTAAAGTCATCATCCAATTTGCTATCAGAGGATATGTATTCCACAATCTTTTCAATGGAATGCAAAGAGACTTGATCAGAGAATTCAAGAATGAGGTCACATGTTTGAATAGAGCTATTTCCCTTGTTGGACAATAAAACAGATTGATATTTTTCATTGAGGATTTGGTAGATTGAATCAAAGAGGGATAGCATTGGTGCTTTGTTTCTTACTAATGGATGACGTAGTCTGATCATGAAATCAATAGTTTTCACTTGATGGACTATACCCGGGAGAGATTCAATGAATAATTGAATGATTTTGGAATCGGCAATGTTGTTTTTGTGCAAAATATATTCGAGTGAGAAATGATTGAGCATAAATGTCAACAACAAAGAACAGTAGACAGAGATTTGCTCTTCAATCATACAATAAATTTGTTCAAAATATGAAAGATGGCTATATTCCGATTTACGAGTGGCGACATTCTTGAGGATACCTTCAAAGACACTGAACTGTAACCAATCAATATACAAGACTCTGAGGATTGTATTCAAGAGCTTTGGTGGAGGATTGATAAAAAACTCTTTAATGATCTCTACACGTTTACCTTTATCATTGGAATAGAAGCCTTGAGCTTTGGTGCTTTGGAATGTGTATCCAAGTGAACTTGGAATAACTATATTCTCGACAAGACTAATAACAACCTTGGATACAACTTGCTTAAGGAATTGATAGACACTCTGTTGTGAATCAGATTTCTGACCACAATAGATTTGGAATAGATTATGGACGGCCTTTGTGCGAGGGTTGGGTGCAGAGAGTGAGTCAACATATTGGTATTCAAAGGGTTTATCAAGATAGGGATGCACCAATTTAAGTTTATAATCTTGAGAGGAACACAAGATGGTGAGACGATTTTGGTGTGCATTTCGTAAATAGTCTTGGAATGTTTCCAACACTATATCAATTTTCTTTTGATCTAAAGAGGAGTTGAATGTGAGGGCTACAAAATGATTTTGAATTGTAGGCTTGAGAGTTGACTTGAATTCAAATTCATCGGTGTATTGTTCAAAAATGTGTATTTCAAAAGGCCCCACACAATTGTTGATGATATACTGTTCAATTACCCAAAGTGGTGAGCGAATGTAGATGACATTTACTTGTTTAGGCAAAGGTTTGTTAATGTCAAAGCCAAGGTAATTGTCCAAAATCAATTGATCGGGAGGTAAAAGAGCAAGGTTTGTGGATTCCAATGGCAAAACTTTCATTATTTTGCGTATTACATTCTGTTCAAGTTCTTTTGATTCGTCAATTATGGTTTTGTAATTAAGTTGTTCATTGTATATAAATGAAAGAATGGTATCATTAATATCTTTTTCAAGTAAAAATTTTGGAAAATCTTCCTCGGTTTTAAAAAGGTCTGTATCTTTTGAATCAAGTGTAACAATTACTTTTTCAAATCTATCTAGTAAAGTCAATGGAGTAGACTTGATTTTATATTGTTCGAGATGGACAATTAATTTAAATCGGGGGGATACCAAAAACTTTGGTGACATTGGGCGATATGAGTCCCTTGCTCGTCCTTTGAAATCGAGTTGAATTACGCCATTGAAATCTAGATTAAATACATCGTATAAGTATTCCATAACAGTGTCGCCATTCACAAGTACTAAGGTAATATCTGATTTCATTAGATTTGTAATTTGATTTAAAATTTGGGGCACATAGTGTTCTGCTTGATCTTTTTGGAAATAAGGTACTCTGAGAGTAGTCATCTTGGGAATCTCAAAACCTTTTAGCGATAAAAGTTGGAGAGTTCTCCTATTCTCTGTTGGATCGATGGTCATGATAAACCTTGAAAGAGATCCACGCGAAGAAGTCACTGAGGAATCCTTTGTTTTGGGTCTACCAATCAATGTTTGGCTTATTTCTTTAAAGTCACCAATACCAAGTTTTTTTACTGGGAAATGTAAATTTTTATCTGAGTCTGCAAGGTAAAATAAAAGCATTCTATTGGTAATTGATGCATCCAAGATTTTATCTGATATGACAACAGTGGTGATTCTATTATTGACTGGTATATTTTTATCAGAATAGTCATTTAGAATACCAAGTGGAGAATTTTCTTGCTCTAAAAGACCGGCATCGTCTAAAATAACCATACAGATACTTTTGGGATTATTGTTACTATAGTCGTTTGCCAATTGATATAGGGCTTGAATATCCTTTTCACCAACACGACTATTACAAGCAAGTCTAAACTGTTTGATGTCTTCAAATAAATCTGGTCTGAGTAAATCAATAGTCTCCAAAGAAAAGGTTTTTGAGCATCCAGGTGGACCCACGATACACAATGGTTGGTTGATTAGAATTGACAAGAGCATATAAAAGTTAGTTTTGTACCAACCAACTGTTTTGATAATTGTGTTTGGAAGTGGGGATCTCTTTAAATTCTTATCAATGAAGGTTTTATAGGCTGATTCAAAGATATCGAAAAAGGAAAAGGAATTTTCAAGTATTTTTTTAAAGAATTGATGGTACAATGTCTCTAAATAATTTCTTTCCTTTCTTGAAAGAATCCTATTTAGAAGCATAACACGCACAACAATTATAATTGCCGAGGTTTCATATGATATTTTGTTATGATCAAGTAGGTCATGGTTAAAGATATTCTGATGAGAATTGAGAAAATCATAAAGATCTTTGGCTCTAATAAGGTCTCTTATTGAAGGAACTGTGGCAACTTGATCTATTGTTTGACCTTCTAGCCCTATTTTAAGAGCCTCGGCAAGATCTTTTGGTAAAGTCTTTAGAAAGGCCTGGATGGATTGTTGACCCAATGAATCAAGGTCTACTCTAATAATATCTAATGAGGTTGATGTGTTTTTAACAAGAAGGGGTGCCACTTCCTTGTTTTCGGAGCCAAGAGGTGGTATTACTATTGTTCCAACCCAAATTATATTTTCTGTTCCAATTGACAATCCATCCAATGTATGATCCATGATTAATTCTGTCATCAAGGCTAAAGAGTCTGTTGGAGCTGTATTCATATTATCAAAAATGACCACCATTTTGAAATCGGGGTTTAATTTAGCTAGTTTCAGAGAGTTTCTATTGATTTTGTTGAGAGTGTCATAGAAAATATTGCAAGTAAAATGTTGGTTGACTGAAACTCGTTGAAATACTTCCCTTGGTGGCGCAATTGATAGTTGTTGAATTTGTTTGCACACAAAATCAATGTCAAGGATAGGTTGTTTCAAGCTCTCTTGCAAGAGATCATCATCAATTGCTGTAAACTCTGAGATGATAAATTTTATCTGGTCTAAAATTCTTTTGAGGAAATCTATTGACTTTTGATTATCTTTTATATTAGAGTGTATGGATCGGATAGTTTGGTCAAGGGGTTCTTTTTTTGCTTGTAATTCTTGTTTTAGTTTTTCGTTTGCAATAAGTTTACTTGGCATTTTATCAGAGAGGAAGAAATTAGCAATGTCTTCATGAATTAAACCTCTGATTTTGTGTGCCACTAGTTGATGTTTAAAGTTGATTAGAGTTGGAAAATGTTTGAACAAAAATGTCTTTCCCACACCAGTGTTTCCAGAGAGCA
This sequence comes from Polysphondylium violaceum, assembly GCA_000277445.1. Taxonomy (NCBI): domain Eukaryota; phylum Evosea; class Eumycetozoa; order Dictyosteliales; family Dictyosteliaceae; genus Polysphondylium; species Polysphondylium violaceum. Next base: position 11,762 of record AJWJ01000262.1, read on the forward strand.
CCAAATTTCCATTGAATTCCAATTTTTTCCAAAAAATCAATAAATAATAGATTTCATTCACATTCAATGGGTCCAATTGCATTTCCTTTGGTTCCTCTTGGTTTCTTAAAATGGCAGCTAATTCTTTTTCCATCGAATCTTTTTTTCTTTCTTGAATAATAAAATAGTAGTCTTTGTTTTCTATTTTGTTTGTAAGATTTGGAATGTCTTGGTTAAAGAAAAACTTTAGTTTACATTCTTTGACTTGATAGGATTCCACTTTAAAAGAATACATTGATACAAAGGGAATACTAAAGTCTTGAGATTGAGGTTGTGAGAGACAGAGAGACTCTAAAACAAATAGTGAATAAACTAATTTGAAAGATGGAGCCATTTTCATTGAGTTTCCGCCAGTGATTCTGTCACTAGATCCAAGTTCCATCAAGTAATCATAATAGGTGCCAAGGAATTGTAATCGGTTTGCAAGCAATTTAAAAAAACAATGTTTTTGTGAATAGTATTTTTTTTCTTTGAAAATATTAAAGAGGTCCTCTGCTTTTGCTAGGCTGGACTGAATACATAATTCATTTTTTAGAATTTCTTGGATATGCTCAACATAGTTTTCAAGATTTGATATGGTTGATGATGGCAATGGTTTGTAGTCAAAGTCACAAGAGATGTATGAAAAACATAAAATTTCATCAGTGCTTTGTGATTGGAGCTTTTGAAATTGTATGGCTTGTTCTTCTTGAAGGTGATCCTGATGTTGTTTTAATTGTTGTTGTAGTTTTTGTTGTTGGGCGTCTAGATTATTTATCTGCACTCGAATGGCTTTAGTTTGATCGAATTGGTTGGGTGATTTTTGTTTTTCTATTTCTTCAATTTCTTGATTTAGTTTTTGTTTTTTGTCTTGGTGTTGTTGGTGAAGGTGTAGTTTTTCTGCCATTTCAGCTTGGGTTTCCAAGAGTTGTTGTCTTTGTTGTTCTGGTTGTTGATCGAGGGGAAAGAGAAAAAATTTTGTGGCGAGATTGGTTGCCAAAGGAATTGATTTTTCTAGTTGAGGCAAGGAGTCTGATGTAATCTCTAAATAAATCGAGAGTTGACAAGTGGGTGGTATGAATACGAGCTCTCCAATTTTTTCATCTAAAATAACACCATATGTAAGAGGATAAAGGAATCTTGATACCTCTTCTAGGGGCGCCAAATAAGATACATTGATATGCAAAGAAAACTCTGTACTTGATATAGACTTGATCGTACGTAAGAGCGACCTGACTTTATAATTGGGTCGCAAGGATAATGTAAAATAATTTTTATTCGTATTCCCCAAACCAATATTCCTTTTGATCCACTCGCTCTTTCCACTCTGTGAGGGTCCATATATAAGATAAAAAGTTTTGATTCCAATTCTATCGTATTGAATTTGTTGTTTAAATAGACTCCAAATGTCTTGATTGCTTAATGGTTCTTTATATTGTCTTATATTTGGTATTTGGGTCAGAGATGTTTTGGTGACATCATTAAGTATAAAAATATTTGCACATGTCCAAGGTTTCCAATTTGCATACGTCAATTCACACACTAAATTATCCTTTTCAGATCCCCCCAACACCAAAAAGATTATCATGTCTGTTATATCTTGAAAAACTCTTTTAAAGGAATCAAAGTCAAACTTTTTCTCCAAATAAAAAATTTGACCTGGATGTGGTTTTTTTTGATTATTTAGTTGAAACATTATATTATATATACAGATATTTGGTTCTGATAAGTTGACATAGTATATATTATTACTCATACTATTATTATTAATATTATCGTCATATTCTATTTTAGTATCCTTTAATTCACTTAATCTTAAGTAATAGTTAGTATTTTTATATTATTTTAATATTATATTATTAATAGTACTTACTCTTTATCAGGATAACAATATCTATTAAATGTCTTATATTGGTCAGTTTTCTTTACATTTTCAAGAGAAGAGATGCCTGGTAATCTCAGTAGATTATAGGGTTTAGGCAATTGGTTGATACGTGATAAATAATCATTGTAATCATGATTCATCTCGCTGATGCAATTGTTTATATATTCAAAACTAATTTCTATTGTGCTTTTAGTTATCCTACTAAAATATTTAGGATGACATATTTGAACTAAATCTTTATGTAATTTGAATGCTTTCTTTGAAATTGCCAATACATCTTCCAACACAAATAATGTATCATAATTACACATTTTTACATCTTGTACTATAATTTCGAATTCATAAAAAAATATACTGCTATCATCTTCTATTCTACCATTTTTGTTGATTAAAAATATATTTGTTGGCAATTCTGGTGATTTATCTATAATGTTTTTACTATTGCCACTAATATTCTGATAACTATCTCCATCCTTTTCGCTAAAGGTCCTCAAATATTCAAAGAAGCTCTGTTGTTGTAAATCTATTTTAAGGCTACTACTATTGCTATTCTTTCTTTGTTGTTTAATTTCCCACATCGATTGCTTATTTCTACCAACTCTTGAATAAAAACTAACTTTATTTTTCAACAATATAATAACATATATTATCTCCAATATTCTATATTGCTCTCTTGTTATTTCTGAATTCTCTGCGTAGTCTTTGAATTGGTCCACAAAGACATTTTCTAATTTAAAATTCTTGATTACTAGAAGCAATTCATCAACCCCATTGTTAATCATGTATTGGTGCAGTCTTTTATTCTGAGAATAAATGTTTTTGTTCTCTAGTATCTCTTTAATCTGCGCATCCATGGTACTGTATATATAGGGGGGTGTTTATTCTTTTTTCGGGTTTGTATCTATTATAAACCAGACAAACCACAAAGTATCTTCTTTGTATCGAGTCGTAATTGAAGGCTAATGAATAAACCGTAGCACAATGATGTCCAATAATTATCAGCGATGATCATCAATGTGGGTTGCAGTGTAAAATGATATAAAAAATAATCCATTGTTTTTTAAAAACTTTTTTTTTTTTTATTTTTTAAGAATTTAAATTCTAATAATTTTCAGCTGAAATAATTATGGTCTCAAACTCCAACGATGAAATAGAAAATCATTAAACTAAATAGAGAATCTCTCTAAACGATTTCTTTACTCCAATTATGATATTTTATTGTGTATTTCTTTTTATTATGAGAGGAAAGTTCTCAAATTTCAGAACTGAAAAACAAATTAAATGAAAATTTTTGTTTTTTCCACATCACACAAAATGCCCCCCCCCACCAACACTTCTACCTATGTTCACAACACAACCCCTATCGGGTAGTAATAGTAATAGTTATAGTAATAGTATTGGCGTTAGTAATAGTAATAGTAATAGTAATAGTAATAGTAATAGTAATAGTAATAGTAATAGTAATAGTAATAGTAATAGTAATAGTAATAGTAATAGAGAATATTGATAACATATGGTGCCCTGAAATGAGCCATATTGTGAAGAATTTAAATGACATTATGTGTAAATGTGACAGTAGTAGAGTTAGACAGTACTGTTGCGGTAAATGGGAATGTATGTGTCTTTTATTTGGCAAGGAAAGCACATGCCCCCACTGCTCACGTCAAGTGTATCATGAAGAGATAGAAGACGACAAATATGATTTCTCCCAAATAGTATTAGAAACGCGTTGTAATAATCACGAACAAGATATCGTGTATTGTACACATTTCGGTGCAAACTCCAATGGTTTTTTGGTAGATATATTTTGCTATGAATGTGTGAAAGAGAATGGCATGGATCAAATATATTCTATCAAATCAAATTGGGATCAATATAATACTTGTCACAATCAATTTAACCAAATAAAAGGACCTAGAAAAGCCCTTATAGAGACATTGATTCAAATAGAGGAAATAAGTGTTGCCCAAAGAGAAGTTGTGCTACCATTCAGCCTTGATCCTATAGACTACTATCAATTTAAAAAAGTCAATAACTTTTCTTTGGAGAACCTAAAGGAGAGATTAATTTTACACGATCAAGAAGAGAAATACTTTAGCAAACATATAAAGACACACAGAGATCTCTATGACCAAATTAGATCACCACCCCAGCCTGCAAAACCTTTTCTATTTATAGGTAAACAAATTTAGTTCCACTTTCGATTCCATTATATAGAAAAAATACAAAACTTCTTTTCAAGGAAACAATAGATTGTATAATAATAATAATAATAAAATAACCAATAATAATAATAGTAAGATTAGAGAATAGTCATAACATACCATATTGTATCCTTATTTAATGAGTCACATTGTGAAGAATTATTTTAAATATATTTCTGTAAATGAGACAGTAGAGTTAGACAGCATTGCCGTAAATGAGATGCACGGTTCATTTATTTGGTAAGAAAAGTACCCACGGCTCAGGTCATGAAGAGATAGAAGATAATGGAGAATCTAGTTACATGCCTGTGGATCTCTTTTTAATAAATCAAGAGAAAGTTAAGTTTGAAAATATTCCCCAAAGACACGTTTGCAAGCTCTATTTCTCAATGGCAATTCGACCAGAACCTAGCCTATCATTTGTTAGCCTTTACTGGATAATTACAAAAGAAACCTAATCAGATATAATAAAGTGTTTATAATTATTTTTATCATCTTATGAATATCACCATCCGACGAGATATCAATAAGGGGGGTTAGAGAAATAAAGCTTTAGAAATTATTAAAGAAATATAAAACATCTGGTGGAATTAAATTGTAATTGTCACAAAGTAGAATAAATTTATTGGTGTTAAAGATGGGACTCGGACATAACTACCCCTTGTAGAAATTGATTTTGATTTTGATTTTGATCTTGATCTTGGATAGCATATTCTCCATTGTATACCATACCATGTCGGAAAATATTATCAAAAGGATGATCATCCTGAATTGGTTCTGGTTCTTTATTGTCCAAAGATACCATTACCTTAAAGAAAGAAACAAAATATTGAATACTGCCCTCTTCATAAAAAAATTCTGGATATAGGCCATACCAAAAGTCTGTTATATCCTCAATGTCTATTTTTCCCCAACGGGATTCAATCAATTCATAAGAAAATACTAGTTCATCCAACACAGTTTTGAGGGAAAGAGTTTCGATCTTTGTTTTTTTGCGAGCTCTAATAAAGTTTTGGAAATTACTGAACCGACAAACATCTCTGATATATTTTCTAAATTCACAAACTCGGATCAGAGTTAAAGCAGTCCCCTTTGGTGTGTCCAGAGTGTTAATGTCGGCAGGAAATCGATCGAGATCTGGTTGTATGCCCAATTCAGCAGATATTTTATCCTTATGTGGGTTCCCGGTTATGATTTTCTGATCTTCTGATCTTAATTTGTTTTCAAATTCTTCAAATCTAGCCAACTTATTAGATGGAGGTACAATTGAATAAAAGTAATGGTTGTCTTTAAGAAGGTCAGAGAAGTATTGAGCAAGAGCTTGAATATTGGAAACTGTGGAGTTGGCAATCTTCTTTTTAAATTGAATGTGGTGTTCGGTTTTGGGGATTGGTAAGATTTCTGATATTATTGTATATTTTTTGTCTTTGTTCGTATTTAGAGTTAACAAAGTTTCTGCAAGATATCTAATACCCCACCTTATAAGTGAATAAGGATTTTCTGTTTTAGTTGAAAGGTATTGGTCATAAAATTGAGTATCTTCCGATAACAGATTTAAGTTACAATTTCCTACCAATTGGTTGAAACTATTTTGGAAATATAAATTAAAAATCAAAAGAGATTGTTTGACATTGAATGTCGGTCTTTGGGTTGCATTTTCATGGAGTATAAACTCACTTTTGAGTTTGAATGGTTTCAGCATGAAATCGATATCAATAAATCTAATAGTAGCTGCTTGGGTATCTTTCCGAAATACTTTGTTTACAAATTTTGCAATGCCTTGGGGGACTTGGTCAGGAAAGTCATACTCACGAATCTCATAATAGAGGCTATCGGTCAAATATTTTTGATGTGCAGCTGAAAATGTTTCTAGTAACCATCCGTTATCTATTTTACCAACATCCCTCATAGACGCATACCTATTCTTTAAATTGTTTTGTTTCTCATCTATTAAATAATAGATGAATCCTTCTCTTTTAGGACCAATTAGAGTTGATAGCTTGATTTTCAAATTTAAATCTCCCTTGATTCTAAAATGTATTTTAGTTTGGTGAACGATATTGTCATTTGTTGAGGACTCATTAATTTTGGAAAATATATTTGATAGTTCTCGTTTATCCTCTTTTGTGAAAATTTCTTCAAGAGTTTTATCAAGATCATCATTTTTTTCATATTGGCCCTTAAGAGCTTTATATATGAATCGGTAAAGATGAACCAGATTGTTGATGAGTTGGGAGTAATTCTGGTGATCTAGGGGCGCAGAGATTTCCTCTATAAGACTCTTGATTCTTGAAAGTTGTTGTTTATCAACATGTTGAAAAAGTGAATTGTATTCTATTTGGCCAGTAATATTCATTTCTGGTCCTGGATTTAGCTTATTGAGAACTTCTATAGGCTCTATTTTGCAATAGAATGCAAAAATACAAGCTTTATAAAAATGGATAACATTTCGTTGCTTAAAGGTAATTTTAGGAGAAAGAGGGAGAATTGATATGATTTTTTTCGTCAATTTAATCCATTGATTGAGATTTTCACTTGATTTATATATATAGATATCATTAAGTTTTCTATAGAGCGCATCATATGATACTTCACTTAAAATAGGAATTAAAGTTTCGGTGGTTAGAGATAAGAAATTACTGTCACCAAAAATTGATAATTTTTCAAGGGTTTCGTTTAATATACTTAAAAGGCTAAAGTATTTATCTTCAAAGAGAATCCAAAAATTTTTGATAGAATGTGTTAAACCAGGGATTGAATGATAAAACCTTGAAAATAAATGTTTAAGATCCGGGTGTGGATTCAGACCAAGAGCTCTTTCAAAAAAGTCATTTAGGAAATTACATCGAATAGTTGAATTTTTGGAAATAGTGTCTACAAGGGATTTTAGGTCATTAGAAAGATTGTTTGAGCTTTTTGATAATTTCTGATACAAAAAATCAAAACAAAAGTATTTGGGCTCTGGCAGAGATTGGGGGCTTATAATACACTCTGGATCTTTTTCAATTGGATTTGATAGGATATTATCTACATATTCCTCAAACATTAGCTTATTGTCTAAGCTTGGAACCGAATCCAAATCAATAGAATGGATTATGAGTTGAACTACATTAAAGAGAACAGAATAAAAATAATTGTCGATGGAATCAAAAACTGTATCATCAAATGAAGATGTAGGACTATTTTTAGGATTCTTCCAAATGGCTTCATAAATAATTGGATTTAACTTTTCATCACGAATAAATTTTGAAAATTTTCCAATAAGAGTTTTATCCCAACCATTTTGCTCCAAAAAATTAGAAATCTTTGATGTTTTATCACCTATATCTTCTTTTGGGACATTCATGTTCTTTAAAGCTTCACGTAAAAAGCTTTGAAGGCTATCTTCTAAGATTTTGGATATATTTTCTTTATCTTTTTCATCTTGAACTTTGTCCTCTTTTTGAGCAAAACCAATAAAGCGGTGTTCGGTTTGATTGATAAAGTAACAGTTTTGGTGATTAGTTTTGCCAATTGGATTATGGCAAATGATAATCAAAACTGCATCAGGTTTTAGTCCAGTTTTCATTTGCTCATCAAACTGTTCTTGAACAAATCTAATTTGTGTATCTTTAATTACTTCCATATCGGCAATAACAAAACAAGTCTTTTTTTCATTATTATCAAAAAATAATTCTTTCATGTCAAGGGAAAATAATAAACTTGAACTATAGTTGTCAAGAGATAAAAAAGAACGATTTTTATCCTGATTATAATGACTTAGGGTTGCAGGATCTTTCATTTGAACAAAGAAATGAGATGTCTTGGTAGTGATGATCCATTTCTTTACAGTATTGTTTTGAGATTTCTTATGGACCATGTTCATAAATTGTGGTAAATATTGATCCTCTTGATCTAAAAGTATTCTAAAATATTTTTTGAAACCAAGAGCCGTATATGTTGCATCTAGAGAATACAAGTACTCTGGACTAACAAGCCTTTCAAGAGTACGTTTGAGTTTTTTGTTGAAATTTTTAGAGGGACCTTCCTGTTTGAGCATAAAATAGGCTAATGAGAGAATAGTATCATGATTTAAAACTGAGTAGTTATTTTCCTTTGGTAATATTTCATTGATAGAAACTTTGAATTGATTATATTCAGTCAAACGATCATATCTGGTAGGTTTATCCTCTTTTTTTTCAAAATAGTATAAAAGCAAATCATCCATTGATAATCGATATTTTTCAAATCTATTCAATAGTGGGAGTTGAGTTTCTGGCAATTTGTTTAAAGGAACGTGAAGAATAAGCTTGAAATCTGGATGAACTGGACAAAACATTGAGTGAGTACCAAATGAAACTTGAACAAGAAACTTGGAGTCATTTTGAGTTTTGAAAATTGTAAAGTATCTATTGAAAAGATCATAAAAGTAGGCATCAATTGGTTGCGAGTTTACCAATAAAACAGTTTTACCATTCTCCATACAATTACATATTTGAGATATTAATTCATAGATTGATCTTTCTGTTTGATCGATTTTAAAATCGCCAACTCTAATTGTTACAAAATCATATGACTTGGCACTCTCTTCTTTGGCCTTTCGATTCTTTAAAACTTCATTTAAGATTAAAATAGAAGCTTCATTATCAGATGGATCAATGATCATTGTAAATCTATAAGACAAAGTATTGATGATTTCCTCGAGTGGAGTTTCCATTGTCTTTTTCAATGTTTCCAGATTATTGTTATCATCAGAAAGCACAAGTTGGGCTACTTCTTGGATAACCTCTTGGATTAAATGTGAATCAGTTTGTGGTTGTTTTGGAGGAGAGAGAGGGGTTTTATCTTGGAATAATGATTCAATAATACAATCAATTGGGTTTCTTCGTATATAATTAATAGATTCAAGATAAATACCACATACATTTTGAAGAAATATATCTAGAATGATTTCAAAGCTCTTTTGATCAACACCATTAAAGTTTCTTTCCAGTGCATTGATGAGAATTCTTTGGAAATCCTTTTGTGAATTTTGGAGCTGATTCAAATAACGTAATAAAAAGACAAAATCACGTTGGTGATAAAATACTCTCTTCTCATTGATCGTGGGATGTTTACAAACTTGAATATAAGATGCTGAAAGACTATTACGACGTTCTATTTGTTTATCATTCAATTTTGCATCTGTATCGAGTTGGAATAAACAACCTTTGACTAATTCCCATAAATCAGATTCAGTTGGATCACCATCTCCGTGGAATAACAACAACATTCTATTTGTTTTGGCAGCGTCCAACATAACATTTGAAAGAATAATAATTGGGAGTGATAAACTATTTCCTGTGTCTGCTTTTTGAATTGTATTGTTGGAAATCGTTTTCTCGAGATAATCATGGAGAATTTTCATTGGCGAGAGTAGTTCATTGATGAGACCTGCTTCGTCAAAGAATATAGGGCATCTAAAGTCTTGATCATTCTTTTGTTTAATATTTTTTCTTTCTATAGCGGCTTCATATATACTTTGAATTTGGAAATCAGTTGTTCTACTATTACATTGGAATCTTAGAGCTGTAGCGATTGGGAACTTGTTAAAAGGTTCACATCGATTAGAACTATTCAAAACACTGAGGATAATATTAAAACTAAGTGTCTTTGACCAACCAGGTTTACCAATGATTGCAAGGGGAAGATTATTTAAAATTGCCAAAAGATTCATAAAAAGATTTTGATAAAGAACGTCTGTTCTGGCAATACCCTTTGGGAGAGCAATTCCTTGAAAGAGAGCTTTATAAACTTTGGCAATTTGATCCTTATGATCGCTACCAAAAACAACATTATATCTTTCAATAAGATCGCTTCTTTGGGATGGTTGAATACGGTATATATAATTTACCCAAGCAACAATTAAAGGACTGATGGTTTCCTTTGGAATAGAGAGCTTATTTGCACAATACTCGACTATTATTTTACCATACTTATCATCTGCAAGGAAAGAATACAAATCTAAACATCTAGTGATATCTCTAATTGATGTATGTGTTCTATTTTGCTGAATCTTTCTGAGAAATTCTTGTCCTATTAAGATTACTTGTTTTAAACTTATTGGTCCGCTAAGGTATTTCAAAACATGACTTTTCTTGAACAATTCATCCATATATTCTTTCTCAAACTTATGAGTAAAGGTACCAAAGTTTAAGAATAGACTTTCAAATGATGGGGAAACCTTTTTAACAATAAATGGTAAATGAGATCTTTCTTTTTGCTCTAGGGGACGCAATTCTTTCAATTGTTTCAAGATATCCAATGGATTCATCGCACCTATCCATAAGATATTCTTGGGAATACAAGATTGACCATCAATTGTATTGTTTGTAAAGACTTCGGTAATCAATGCCAATGTATCTTTAGGACTGGTATTTAATTCGTCAATGAAAACAATCATTCTCAATTCAGGATTAATCTTGGTCAATTCATTGGATTGACGAATGATTGTAGTCAAGTCGTTGTAAAATGTATTGGTAGAGTATTTTTCGTGAACAAGAATACGATGGAAAAATTGTTTGGTTGAGGACAAACATATTTCTTTAACTCTTTCACAAAGAACATCAACTACATTTTGGGGTGTCTCTAATCTTGAAAACAACTTGCTAATGGCACTATTTGGTTCTACTTTAATTAATCTGTTATCCATTACCATTCTTTGGATTCTATCAGAGAGTTGGCCATTAAATCGATTTCTTTTCTCTGGATCAATATTAGTGAAAACATCTCGAATAAATTCAAGAATTACGTCAAGATTGGCGGTTGGTAATAAAGAAGTTGAACGATCAACACTGTTCTTATAAGAGGAACACTCTTTGGTTAAGAATGTATTAATACATTCTCTAATTTGATTAAAGATATCATTTTGGAAATTGAATCTTGCATTGATCAAGAGAGAATAAAACATTAATAAAAATGTTTTCCCAACACCAGTGTCACCAGTGAGAACCAAAGATTTGTTTACATTTAATTTATTGTTGATTACCAAAAGACGGAGAGCAATCTCTGAGGTGAGAACAAAACCATAGCTGTTTACAAGGTTGATAAAGACTTCATATTGTAATTTAAATGCCTTGGCAATATCATGTTTAAAATTATCACCTTGGAAATTGTATGGATTGACAACATAATTTGAAAAGTTTGAGCTTAGTAAAATTTCTACCTTTCCATAGTTTATAAACTTGAGATCACACGTTTTCACAGAATGGTTTACAATTTCATAAGAAAAGAAAGAGACAAAAGGTATTTTTGAAGAGAAATATTCCATATCTTGAGAGCGTGGTCTAGACAAATACAAGCATTCAATAACAAAGAGAATATAAACTTGTTTAAATGTTGGCATCTCTTCCATTTTACGTGTTTGTTCTGTACGATCTTTCCAACCAACCTCCATTGTATGGTTATAATAAACTTCAAGAAACTTTAACTTTTCCGATAACAGATTAAAGTAATTATTTCTATATGCCAATTGGTTGCTACTCAAAGAAAGAAACCGAATAAGATCATCAATTTCAGAATTGGTGAGCTTTAAGAAATTATTATTCTGTAACAAGGTTGTAAGAGAAGTAATATATTTTGTAGTTAAATCTGGATCTTGAGAACCAACAATCCTATTGGGCTTATAGGTAAAGTCACTCTCTGTATATGATAAACAAAACTTTTCATTTTCATCGTAGACCCATAGATTGCCTAAATAGGTAGGTGCGTTGCAAACATAGACTTCTTCCAACAATGGGAGTGAGGTTAAACGATTTCCTGAGCTTTTATCAACTTCATCACCGATTTCAATATATATTTTTAATTTACATTGTGGAGGAACAAAGGCAATTTCACCTTTTTGGTAATCATAAATGAATCCAAACATGGCCAATGGATATATAAATCTTGAAAACTCGACAAGGGATGTTGAGAAACAAGAAATATCTATGTGGAGATAAAACTCAGGTTGGCTGAGATTTCTGAAGACTCTGAGTAGGGATTTAAGTTCAAAATTTGGTCTAACAAAGAATGTGTGGCTTGGTTTGCCTGAGATTTGGCTCTTGATATAATGTGACTTTCTACTTTTAAATGTGCCACAAACTCTATTTAATACTTCAATACTTTTATCTTTTTGAATTTGAATATCTTCTATCGGTTCTAATTCTGATATATTGATTTCGGAGAGATAGGAAAACTTTTTGGATGGCACAATTTGTTGTTCAGATTCTAACTTTTGTTCAGTTGATTCTGATTCGACCAAAATATAGATCTGTGCTTTACCAAGTATCTTTTTATTCTTTGCTAACCATGCATGATCTTCTTCAGATAATCCTTGGTAACCGATGATAAAAAATATCAAATCTGGAAATTCGTACACCAACTCTTTAAAATGATCACGGTCTGAAACAAACGCATCTGAATAAAAGATTTGACTAGGATGGACGATTTTGTAGTTGTTTAATTGAAACATAACACGATGTAATTTTAAATCTTTATATTTACCAAGATCTAAATATTGAATGATATTTAGTTTTTGTGATTTGTTTTCCAAACAAAGATCATCATGTCCCTTAACTAGAGACAAAATGATATTTCTCAAAAGCTTTGTGATTTCATCCATCTTTTTGGGAAAAGATCCTAGATTTTGTTGGGATAAAATAATCTCTAAGCTGTTATTATCAAGTTTTGTATGATACAGAGAAAATTGAAGACTAGATATCAATGCTGTACGACAAACTTTTGGATCTTTGGTGGTACTCAATTGTTTATATAATGAAGATAGGCCAGAATAACGAAGGAATTTGAAATAGTGGAATCCTTCCTCAGATAATGAGACAATTTCATTTTTCCAATTCTTTTCTGCGTCTTTATAACTATTTTTCTCCTTTAGCAATTCTTGTTTCTTATCCGACTTTAACTTGATAGCCTTGATACCTGTTTTAAAATCTGGATGATGTAATCTAACAAGTTCACAATGGAGATGATGTATTTCTTTCAAGAGTTCATAGATCCCTTTGAATTGATCTAAAGTTTTCTTATTTTCGTCAGATATGTTTTTTAGATTATTGGTATCTTGAATATCTTGATAAAACTTGTCGAGATTTTCTTTACGGAAATCAGATTCTTTTTGACCAACTGACCAAGTGTCTTCGTCCACTTTGGAAACAAATTCACATTGATTGTTTTCTTGGAACATTTTAACAACCAATAATGTTTTGCTTTTTGAGCTTGTTGAAAACAAAAATTCGATTGTATCCATAGATGTATGAAAGGTCTTTAAGATTTCAAATTCTGAATCTTTAATTGGTGCTATATGTTGTTTACACATTGTTTGCAAAGAAATTTTATCATGTTCATTTTTGACCACTTTTTTTTTGATTTCAATTACATCTTTGAACATGGTAAAGAAGTTGGTAACGTTTAAAATGATTTGAGAATTAAATTTGTGAGTTGCATTATCAGAAGCAATAAAATTTGCTTGCTCGATAAAAGATGAATGGTTTTCATAGCCTGATGCAAGGAAATCCAACAACTGTTTCAATTCAATATTAAAAAAGTCAATCTGGTCAAAGCTGATGTGACCCAACTGTTCTTTGATAAACCCATAAGACTTTAACATCAACTCTTTTGATCTTGTTTTTTCTAATATTTCTTCAATATTTGAAAAGATTTTTTCGACAACTTCCTGATCAATTGTGAGAAAAGAAGAAAAGTTTTTGGAAACTATATCGATAAAGTTTTTTGAATCTTTATAATTGCTGACAAATTGATGAGAGAATCTAATGACCTCAAACAACTCTATCAATTTCTTTGGTTGATCATCTTTACTGTACTGTGGCAAATAATCAAAGATAGCTTTAAATTCTACATCTCTATCGACCACAGAGTTTGCAATTTTCAATAAAATCTCTGTTACCTTGAAATTTTCGTCTTGATTTAAAAGTTGTTCAAGGAGATTACGAAATTGATCACAAATATTATCCAAACCCATGTAAGACAAAGAGTTGCAGAAAGTAGTGAAATATGAACCATTGAATGCAAAATGATTAATTAAATCTACTGTAGTGTGTTTTTTGATAGATCCATGAATTCTTAAATGATTATGAGCCAGATCCAAACATTTCTTAATTGGATTGTTTTTAACTGGATTCTCAAAGACTGGTATGAATGGATAATTTCTTGATAACCAATTATTAACTTTGATATATTTGCCATACTCTATTACATTTTCCTCGTGTTCTATTTGAATTTCTTTTGATGATTTTATCATTTTCTTCTCTTTCGATTGATAAATTCTTTCAATATTCTGGTATTCGAGTAAATCTTTTGGGTAATAATTTTGGTAAATATATCTTGCTCTAGATTCAAGTCTATCAAACATCTCTTTTACTAAAACTTGATAATTATTAAATAAAGCTTGCCATTCTCTTGGTGAAAAATTATTACTATTATTGTTATTGTTATTGTTATTGTTATTGTTATTGTTATTGTTATTGTCATTATTACTAGTATCATAGTTGAATGAGTAGTATAAAATTTTTAATTGATACTCTTCAAAAGATAAATTAAAACTTCTTTCTTTGAATCTACTCATGAAAGAGTTGTAAAAATATAGAATTACAAATGTATTGTTTGGTTTGATTATTTGAAAACTTTTACGCTCAAAGTCAAGGTTGATACTCTTGACTATTCCATCAATAAAATGGATATAACTCTTGCTAATCTGCTCTAACTTTTTTGTATATATTGATTCATTTTCAGAAATTTTTAAAAGAAATGAAAAGTCAAAATGCTAAATAATTGTAATTTAAGATTAGTATAAATATAGATATATAAATTTATATTACTTACTTTATCATTGGGTCCTCTAAGATTATCGACTAATAAACTTAAAAGTATTAAATTATCACTAGATATAGAATCTAAAAATTTTTGACGTTCCTTAGACAAGAGTAACAACTGTGTCTCGATTGGCAGATGATGAAGTTTGATATAGTCCCATATTTTGTGAACAAAGAGCCTTTGGAAATCTCTATATGTAGCATACAACTTTATGTATTCTTGTGGGTTTTCTGTCCATAGTTGATCCAATATCTGTTTTACTTTTTTGTTTTTTTCACAGTGTTTATCAGAGTATTCCAAAACGCCTTTTGGATCAACTTTCAACCAATCCATCCATGAATCTGTATACCTCCTTTGATAATGTGTAGAAATGTCATTGTTCAGCCTTTTAGTTACGTTGTTAATACCTTCATCGTAATTGATAGAGATAAATAAATCGACTGTTAAAAAAGGATTGATCACGAGATTGGATGCTTTATCTTCAAATAATCTCAATAGAGCTGATCTCCTTGGCTCATCGAGAGTGCAGAGTGCCTTTTGAAAAATTGGTAAATCATGTGCTTGAATGTGCAAAATCACTCTTTCAATATCTTCATTTGTCGCGCCTATTTGATATTCTCGAAATATCCGATCTATATTTGTCGATCTTGAATCTAAGTTAGATTCATTATTTTCCCTTTTTATATTTAAAATTACATTAATATTTATATCTAACTTAAATCTATATCGGTATATCTACATTTTTGAATAAAAGGAAAACTAATTCAAAGTAAATGTATACAAGTTGTGAAATAAAATTAAAAAATACAGGTGACGATTTAGATATATGTTTGATGATGTTTTGTGCAAAAATTTTCTGTGGAAACTGAAAATTTTCAATTTTAGAAATCTTAAATTGCAAAAAAAAAAAGCCACTGAAAAAATAAAAAATTAAAAAAAACCTCAGAACCTATATTAAAAGGAAACTTAAAAGAGATACTGTTTTTCACGCAAATGAGTAATTAATTTGCCCCTTGTGCAAAGAAAAAGGATATAGAAAAAATATATTTATTAATAAAAAAAATAAGAGTTTTTACAGGTTGTTTGTTGGGGGGTGTATGCTGCACTATCATTATTATATATTAGTTAGCATTCATTCCCTATCCATCCATATCTTGATCATTATTACTATTGGTAGTAGTAGTGGTTGTTGTTGTTGTTGTAGTAGTGGTGGTGGTTGGTCTTCTATTATTATTGCTATTATTATTGCTATTATTATTGCTATTATTACTATTATTAATGTTCTCGTCTTCATCGTCGTAATCTTCGTCATCGTCATCTTCGTAATCATCATCATCGTCGTTGATATAGTGAAAATTGATGCCTAGAGGATAAATATTTTGAGAGTGTTGTAGTGAAATGATGAATGGATAGAAAGGATGGAATATATAGGTTGCATAGGTCTTGGCCTGTCTTTCAAATTTGTCGGCAACCATGGTGTTGAGTTTGAATTTCACCTGACCACTTAGTCTAGAGTAAAACTTGATGGGGTAGTCGACCAGGGGTTTGGGTCTCTCGGTGGACGAGATGATCTTTTCGTCGTAGCTAAAGAGATATTTATCAAAATAGGGACTCTCGTTCCAAGACTGAGGCGAAAAGGGCAAGGCCGACAAAATTCTCTTTACAGCCTGAGTCTCACCACCATAACGAGCATTGACGACAGCCAGCTTTTGTTTGACGAGGTGTTCACGAACAAAACTATTGTTGGAACATGTGCTACGAAACTTGATGAGGCCCGAGGGACATGAACAGGCACGGAAATGCTCGCAAAACTGTTCAAATGTTTGGGCAAATTCTTTGTTGCTGTTTTCATAGACACCAATGACCTCGGTGCTGTAGATGTTGTACACAACGAAAAAGTAGATTTGGTTACAATAGTCGGTGACTCTGCCCAACAGACCGTCGATGGATCCATATTTGATGAGAATATGAGAGGCGTCCAATGATTGCATTTTCCATATAACCAAATTACAATATTGGGGGAAAAGAGAATAATACATGCTAAGTGCTTTTTGTGGATTTTCACTAGCTTGAGCTTTTCTAAATAAATAACTGAGGAATCTTTGTTTAATACCAAATACCATTTTTGATGGTTGTGTTGATTCGTTTACATTTGTGGTTGTTGATGATGTTGATGATGATGTAGTTGTTGTAGTATTTGTAGTATTTGTAGTTGTAGTTGTTGTTGTTGTGGTTGTGGTTGTTTGCTGATGTTGATTATGATGAGTAGTATTACGTTCACGTTCACGTTCACGCTCTCTTTCATTCTCTACACGTTGTTGTCTTTCTATATCTCTTTGACGTTCTCTATTTATATAATTTAAAACAGGTGGTAATTGTGTATTCGTAGTAGTTGTTGTATTATTATTGTTATTATTATTTCCTGCTTGTTGTTGTAATAATGCTTGTTGTTGACGTATTCTTGAAGAACTTGAATTTAATCTTTGAGTTGAAATTAAAGTTGAATTTTTCGATTTCTCCAAATTTGATTTTGAATGCTTGTTTGAGCCGCCTGTTTGATTGGATTGATTTTGTTGTTGATTTTTAAAACCCATCATTGGAGTTATTTTTGCAAGTTTATCATTCTCTAGTTTCTTTGCCTGTGCTCGTTGTTGGTAAGGAAACTCTTTTCTTGCTAAACCGTCAATCTCGAGTGGATCATCTTCATTACAATACTGACCAATAGTACGTAGACTAACAAAACCACTGTCTTTGATTTGAAATATATGAATGGTTTGATATTGAAGTGAAAGTACAATGAAAAGATCTTTATATAAATATACACCTGAATGATGAACCAAATGGATGACATCCTGTTTAAATGAAATTCTGTCTTTCACTTTACCATCGTTGATATTGACCAAATAAAAGGATATATCTTCACAGTTTGGTAATTTCAATGAATGTTTTTGATTTCTCTTATAATTGATATCATCATGTGCATTCAAAGGTTTTTGATGATGTTGGTGTTGACTACTTTCTGTAATTGGTCCTGATGATGCTAAAATAAACTATAATAGAGAGAATATTTTATATTAATATACATTACATTACTCCCTATTACTACACCGATTACCACTAATACTAAAAGTAATACATACATAATTACCACATAAAGTTGTTAAAGAAAAATCTCTACAAAGATATTCATGAGTTAATGGTATAAAACTTGTATAAATTAAACGGAAATAAGTTGAAAACATTCTCTCTTGATCATCTTTTTGTTCTTTTGTGAAATTTTTTGGAGACTTGAAATTACTTCCCAAAAATCTATACAAATGAATCTCTTTGAGATCTCTAGAGAAACACAACAGCTTTTCGCCATCGCTTGTAAATTTCTTTATAAAACAATTTGGTGTTTCAATATTGTACACAGTTTTATCGGGAGTGATATTTAAATAAAACTTTCTAGATTCCAATGAACTTGTACCTGGTTTGGGATTAAACATCTCTCTGTTTCTTAATTGATCGTTTAATGTCAAAATCTTTTGTCTACGTCTAATTTCATACATGGGGTCATAATCTAAACTGTTGTCCAATGATCTTTTCAATGGGTTGAAAACATCATTCATTATAACATCATCATTATTGTTGTTGTTGCTATTGTTATTGTGACTACTACTATTGCTATTGATATTACTATTTTCAACAACATTATTAATAATATTATTTTGACTATCATCATTATCAACAACGTTTAAAATTGTTTTGTTAGCGTTATTACTATTGTCGTCACTAATATTATTATTTGAAATTAAAATAGTATTACTACTATTATCATTTTCCTCTGTATTAATTACACTACTTGTACTATTACTATCATTATTGTTACTATCCACTAAAGGATTGATATTATTACATAATTGTTGTTCATCATATGATGATGGTGGTGATGAGGTTGTTTGTGGTGGTTGTTGTGTGATTAATAGTTTTTCGGAGCTTTCATCAAGTTTTAAATTATTACTACTATTACCATTGATCTCTAAATATGCATCCATGGTTGATGTAGATGTAGTTGTTGTGGTGGTGGTGGTTGTAGTTGTAGTTGTATGAATGGGTGGATCTGAAATATGACTAGTTGATTGATCTTCATTATTACTATACTGATTTAATTCTTGTTCACTTTGTTGATCCTCTTCTTTGATAACGCTACTCATACTACTATTATTACTATTATTACTATTATTATTATTTAAAACCGGTGATAAAGTTGTTGCTGATGAGGATGATGATGTTATAATTTTTACATTTTCTTCAACTACACATTCATTTGGTATTGGAACAGTTGATGAAGAATTTAAAGCAGGATTTAAAATAGATTGTGTTGGTAATTCCTGTGTTTGGATAACAGACGATGATAATGAAAGTGATATAGGTGCTGAAAATCCCATACTTGATGAAGATAATGAATTATCAACAACCGAGGTAATAATTATATTGTTGTTATTACTAGCACTACTACTAGTATCAGTTAAATTATTATTATTATTATTGTTATTATTGGTATTATTATTACTATTATTACTACTACTATTGTTATTATTATTATTATTACTACTATTATTTGATTGTGTTGATGGACATGTGTAATTGCCAGGTGACGAAAGATAAAGTGTTGGTGGTGAGGGTATTGAAGGTGCAAAAGGTGGTGCTGGTGAACCTAATAGAAAACAAGGGGAAGGTGACAAAGGTGGAGATATAGTAGAGGGATCCATCTTTGCATTGTTTTCAATCATATTATTGTATATAATATATAATATATAACTAATGCGCTCTTTATCTGTGGTGCTAGTTGTATGTGTGTACTATTATATATGTATCTATATAATATATAGTTAACAAACTATGTCTAACTATGTATGGGTGTAAAAACTATATATATTTATTACTATGCTCTTGTGATACTATTTTTTTATTATTATTTCTATATATTTGTATTTATTCTTTTTTTTCTTCTTCTTCTTCACACTAGAGAGATAGTATGTGTTAATATTAAGAAGTTTTTGTTGTTGGGAAAAAAGTATTGTGTGGGGGGTGAGTGTGAGAAAAAAAAATTCAAAAAAAATTCAAAAAAAAACCACCATTCCTTATAAAA
>AJWJ01000263.1:0-31771 GCA_000277445.1 Polysphondylium violaceum
AAAAAAAAAAAAATAAAAAAAAAAAAAAAAAAAAAACAAACTTTTCATATGAATTTTACATGTGAATATATCGAATAGTTATTTAAAATGATATCTAGATTGATATCCAAATCATTATCATCACTATCACCATACCAATCATGTAGTCTATCAAGTACTCTTTTTGTCAAAAGATTGAGTAAACAAATTAAATATATCAATAGTGATAGTGATCAACAGTTTTATCAGCAGTTTAATCCTCTATGTTATACTACGACTACTACAACAAATGATAATAATGAAATTAGTAATATAAACTCTACACAAGAGATTCAATTTAAAGAAAAAGAAATCAGTAGAATCTTGGATCTCATTGAAAATAGTCAGCAGTTTAAAAACAATGTTGCGCAATTGAAGCGATTAAAGAGTACATTGGATTTAGAGGGTGGTATGATTGTTGGAAATGATCCCAGTGTTGTCAAAGTACTTAAACAGCACAATGCGCTCAAGGCTGATGTAGAAGAGGTGAATAAACTAGTCAATGGCTTCAAGGATTACAGGGAGCTGGCAGACATGCTCAGACGAGAGAGTGACAATGAGATGGAGAGTGAAGTGAATAGTATTGTAAATAATTTGTATCACCAGAGCACAGAGTTGGAACTCAGGTCCCTGATGAATGGAGCAAATGACAGAGAGAGTGCCTATTTGGAGGTACACGCAGGCACGGGAGGCACCGATAGTATGGATTGGTCAGAGATTCTCATAAATATGTATATAAAGTGGTCGCAACGAAAGGGTTTCAATGCGACGCTGGTAGATGTATCGATGGGTGAGTTGGCAGGCTACAAAAAGGCCATTGTCAAAATAGAAGGACCCTTTGTATATGGCTGGTTGAGAACCGAGATGGGTGTGCATAAATTGATTAGAATCTCTCCGTTTCATGGATCAGGTGCAAAATCAGATAAACGTCATACATCGTTTACATCGGTGGTGGTGTATCCCATGGCAGATGATTCAATAAACATTGAAATCTTGCCCAAAGACATCACCATAGAGACATTTAAATCTGGTGGAGCAGGTGGCCAACATGTAAATAAAACTGAAAGTGCTGTTAGAATAACTCACATTCCCACCGGTCTCGTTGCCTCTATCTCTGATCAACGATCTCAACATCAAAACAAGCAAATTGCATTAGATTTACTCAAATCAAAATTAATTGCAAGGGAAATAAAGAAAAAGTATGTATACCTCTATCTAGATTACTAAATCAATCAATACTAATATAATATCTTTAGGGCAGAGATTGAGAAGGCATTTAGATCAGAGATGGGTACCAATGGATTTGGAAGTGAAAGTATTGTTAGAACATACACTATGCATCCAACAGAACGTGTTAAAGATTCAAGAACAAATTCAGAAACAAGTCAACTTTCTAGTGTCTTGGACGGCGAGGACGAATTGGATCAAATGATTAAAAAGGCTTTGGCATTATAATTATAGGATCAACCGATATCAATTCATACTACCTGGGAAAAGCCTTCTATGAAACAGAGATACCACAAGACGTGATGAAAAAAGGGTGGAGTCGTTGTTGTCACTCGCAATAAATTTTATCATTTAAAATCTTCTAAAAATAACTCTTTTACTCGCTCATTATTATTATAAATCTAAAAAACCTTTGGTGCTTGACTCCAACACACACCCATTTCGATCAACATGCACAAAGACATGAGAACTCGACTGCGAACATAAAAATAGAAATAAAAAAAAAAGCCCCCTGATTATTTTTTTTTTTTTTTGTTGATCTGCTGCTTGAGATAAAAAAATATATGAACCCCCCCATTGCCCTCATTTTGAAACATTCTCGCGAGAAAAATGTCATATTCTTTAAGTTGATAACAAACTCTATCAAAATGAATTATTACTTCTCCACAAATTTGATTCAATGAACTTGTGGACACTCTTAAAGGGAGGTGAGAAATTCAGATACCCTTTTGAAATTAAAAAAATATAGTTTGATAGAAATATCATTTCATCCCTCAGATAAGATATCTAGAGAGAAAGATGTAAATTTCATATTTGTTCCCCCGACTTTGAGGCTTTTAGAAAAAAAAAGTTTTTATTATTATTATAACAGAGAAGGATATTTTCTTCTCTGCTTAATTTTTTTCTTGATTTCTTTTTTCTTCTAGAATATATCTATAATATCTTTAAGAAAGCTCGAAACACAAAGAAATGTTTCAGTTGCTAGCAAGAGAGGTTTGTCTTCCATGAAGAAAATTTTATTATCCTGTGTCTTTCTAGTCAATATATGCCATCCATATATATGCACATTCAAATCTTGACAGATGATCAAGAGATGCCAATCTATCAAATTTGCAGATTTCAAAGTACATTTTAAATGGGGCCTTGTTTTTTTATGTTTAAACCTTTCATCGTGGTGTTGGTATTGCCCCAACAAAAAAAAAAAGTGATAAAAAAAAAGTGTCTTGTACGAAAATTTTTTTTTTGTGTCGGTTTGAAAATCTAGGGCTTGCATAAATTTTAATGGGAGGGTTCAAAGGACCTGCACCTTAAGAGTCTAATTAATTAAACTCACTCTCAAAAAGCGAATCTACGAACTTTGACGGGGGTTGGGAATTTGGGTCCAAATTTTCATATCAAGATCTAGTAATTCGATCAGGCAAAGGGGAGGTTTCATGTAGAAAAAAAGTTATTAATAAATACTAACATTCATTAGGCCACGACTCAACCATGTTTTTTACCGATTTGTCTCAGCGGTTGGCATACAGGTTTTTTGTGAAAAAAAATGCAAAAAATTTTTTCTCTTTCAAAATAAAAGGGTCCTTCCCCTTGTGCCCTCGCGTGGCTGAGGTTTGATTTCAAATCAAATCGAATCAATACCCAAAAATTTTTTTTAAAAAAAATCGTTGAATGTTAGACGGTAAAATAGTATGTACAAAAATAATCAATTCAAATTGTGATCAAAAATAGCTCAAAGCCCCATATAAATCGAATAAATGATTAATAACTAGGATATTTTTTGTGATTTGATTGAGATTAAAAAAATAGAAAAAAAAAAAGAAAAATAAAAATACATATGTAAGCTATTGAGAGTGTATAAATAGTTGAAACAGTAAAATTAACCAACATTTGATTTGTGACTGACTTTGGACTTGATTGGGACTTGTTTCTCGTACAAATAATCTTTTTATTTGTGTTTTTTTTTTTTTTTTTCTTTTTTTTTCACGTTTTTGATTATAAAACCTTTTTCGATATTTATTTTCTTTCCTTTTGACAAAGTAATCAAGGGTTGAATTTGATTGAAATATTTGGTAAGTAATCGAAATCCATACATATTTTTTTTATCAATGATTTTTCGTTGTGTTTTCTAAATGTTGGTTTTAGTTTTTTTTTTTAAAAAGTTTTTTTGATTGATGTTGTTCAAGATTTTTTTATTTTACATTTTTGTGCAAGTTTCTGTATAATCACATTGATTGTTGATTGATTTTGTGATGTTATTAATTAGATTCAATTAATTTTGAGTGGATCACTAACTCTGAAATTTACCATAGATATTCTTTCGATTACATATCAAATTTTCCATATAACCCGATAACAATCAAATCAAATCAAATCCTACGATTTATTCCCTAGATTGTTTTTTTATTTTAGTTTCAACTATAAAAAAGAAATTCTTTTTTATCATTCATTACTCATTTCATAAATTTGTTTTTTTTAACAAGTTTGTATACTTATCTATTGGTAGTATATAGTATATAATGTCTTCTTCATCAAAAACAAGATCAAACAAGAGTTCTTCCTCTGGGAGTTCTTTTAGTATGATATTGGGTTTTTCAAAATCATTGGAAAAATCAGCCTTTGGTGTCTTGTATGCTATGATTAAAGGAAATACTTTTCCTAAATTCCTTACAATTATTAGTCTTATAATTGAATTTATTCGTACGTATATTTTTTTTAAAATGTCAACATATGTTGGACCCTTTTTTTTTCTGTGCTTTGTCCAAAAAAAAAAAAAAAAAAACTAAATATAAATTTTAAAGAATTTGTATCATTTGGTTTCAAAAAAAGATTTCCATGGGGTGGTGAAACAGGTTACTATTTAAAGAGAATAGTATCACCAGTGAATCATCCAGCCAATGTTTTACAATATACAGGTTTTACAATTTTATTCTGGGTTGCAGTTGGTCTTATGATATTGGGTTTTATCAATATTTGGTATGTAGCCTACAAATTTTATCAAGGAAAAATTGCAAACATATGGATTATTAGAACTCTTCGTTGGTTTGTTAGTTTTTCAGTAGCCGTTTTGTACATTCCAATCATTTCTTTACTTTTGATTGGTTTAAATTGTGAAACTGTTGATGGTGCTCAAGTATTAAGAAAATTCATAGACTCTGAACAAATCTATTGTTTTAGAGGCGCAAATTTATCAATTGCCATTGTTTCTATTTTTATGATTATCTTATTTAGTATTGTAGCTTTTTGTAGTTCTGCAACCTATTATGAATATGATGTTAATATTAAATCAAGATTTGCTAAACCACATTCAAGAGTATGTATTATATTAATATATTTAATAATTTCATAATTTATATATTAATATAATATTTAATTTAGTTTGATATAACTGTATTATTAGTTAAAACTATATTTGCATTCTTTTTCGAACTTTTAAGTCATATCCCATGGTTATTAGCTATTACATTCCTTTTGGGTATGTTTTGGTTAACTCTTGGTTCAATTATTGTATTACCATATAATAACCAAAGATTGAATCAAATCAAGAGTGGTCTCTATATGGCAGTATTTTGGGTTTCCCTTTGTACAGTTATCACTATGGGTACAAATTATGGTTTTGATTATGATTACAATGATGTCATTGACAAATCACCAGCCACTGCCTATCTTGTTATCGTTGGTATCATTCCATCTTTTGTCGCTGGTTTCTTTGCCTCCAGATTCTATTACAAATGGTTAACTGGTAAAGTTGAAGAAATTGCCTTCAATAACACCACATCTATCTCTTCTGAAGACGTTTCACCAAAGACTCCAGGCCAAAAAGTCACTTGGGATAAACAACCACAAACCCTTGGCTCCAAGAGACAACTTGTGTTCCCATTCTTTTCCAAAAAATATGTTTTCTCATTCTTTGTTGAAATTATGGCTCGAAAAATATTAAAGACTTGTGAAGGCATGACTATCAATTCCGAAGCTGTCGAAAAAGCCAATCTCCTCTACCAATGTGGTCTTCAATATTTCCCAAATTCCGATGTTCTCTGGATGGCTTATGTAAACTTTTTATTCACCATTAGAAAGGACCGTCATGTCGGTTATGCTGCATTGGAAAAACTGAGAAGAATGAAGCCAGCATTTGATGTTCGTTTCTTTATCTATCAACGTGACAAGGAAAGAGAACAATTGATGGATTCTGATCTCAGAGGCCCAGAACACAATGGCAAGATTCAAGATTTTGTAAGCTATATGGAATTCAAAAAGCTCTACTATGGTGCTAAAAGACAACACATGAAGTGTCTCCAATATATCAAGAGATTTTGGTCTCATCTTTTACACGAAACTGTAGATCTCCACAAACTCTCTGAACTTAGTGGCCGTATTGCTACCACTGAAAACAAAGCCAATGAGCAATATGAAAGACTATTGGCATTGAACCCAAATTCTGTTAGAGTACTCAGAGATTATTCCCAATTTTTAGAAGAAGTTGTCAAAGATCGTGATAGTTCAATCATGTTGCAAAAGAAGGCTGAATCTATTGAAGAAGCTATGAGTAAGAGTTTATCTACCGACTTTAAGTATAGCGATATCCAAACCATTGATAAAGAGGATGCCAACTTTAACGACGAACAACCACAAGCCAACTCTATTCAAATGGAAAAGATCAATGATAAAAACAGTCACCATGGCAGCTCTCAAGACAAATCCTCCGATACCAGTGGTTCTAGTAAAGGAAGAAAAGGCAAATACAAGGAATATCAACAAAGTAATTCTATTAGTAAATTGACATGGCTTATGATCATCACCACCTTTTTGACTATTGTTTTCATGATTGCCACTCTTGTTGTCATTAGAGGTATGACCGTTAAACATATGCAAGCTTTCCAAGGTGTCGTTTCTTTCGGTTCTGGTGGTATTGAAAGTGTAATGATTTCCATCAATACTAATCTCATGTATGCTTCTGCTCTTGGTAATGATAGTGCCGGTGTTGAATTTTATCGTGAAAAGATAAAGAGAAGTAATAATATCTTGAAAAATATTCACAATGCCATTATTTATGGTGAAGAATCTCCTCAGTCCTATGTCGATGATATTATGTCTCAATGGAAAGCTAGAAATGGTATCCCTATTATGGATGTTGGTTCTCGTGTATTTGAATACAGTGAATTCAACAAGACCAACCCAATCACCAACAAGAAATTCACCGCCCTCTACAATGAGCCCTCTTTTGACATTGATTTGTTTGTCAATCCAGTTCACTCTGGAGACAATGGCACTATAAATCCAAACTACAACACCTTTGTAACTCAAAAATATAATGCATACAAGGCTGTCAATGTATTTGTCGACAATGTCAACTATGTCACCAACCTCACTTATGCCGATTTACAAGCCTCTTTCTACAATCCCCACTTTAAATTTGTCGTCAGAAATGGTGCCCGTGGTATTGTAAACATGATCCAAACTGCCCAAAACGAGTATATCAATGCTCTTGTTGACAATACCAATTCCACCTCTTACACCACTCTTTACATTTGGTTGGGTATCTTTGCTTTCCTTACCATCTTTGCCGTTGCTCTCTTTAGACCCATTGTATCCAAGATTTCTCGTGAAAAGATTCGTACACTTGTCTTATTCTCCCTCGCTCCAAGAGATTTGGTTATTAAAATGGCCAGTAGAAAGATTAAGATGGTTAGTCTTGACAGTGGTTCCGATAGAGATATGATGTTTGAAACTGATGAAGAAAATGATAATCTTGATGACGAAGCTCCTCGTAAACATAAAGATAGTAGAAGTCAAATGAAGAGATCGGGTACTATTTTGGTTGCCAATAAAACCGATTCCGATGCTGAAGTTAATTCCGATGGTCCATCGATTCTCTCTTCTATTCAAGAAAATGGTGTTGTCCATAGATCAGAAAGAAGAAGAATTCTTGCTTCTACCGGTGCTGCTGATAGTGGTGATGAAGGTTCCAAAGATCATAGTGATAAATCTCCACTTTTACCAAAGGAGGAAAGTACTACTCCTGCTACTAATAGTAAAGGTGAGCAATATGGTTGGGATGGAAAGAGCAAGAGAAACATCAACAAGAAATCTCTTAGATCAATTCTCCGTCGTCTTCATTTCTCTTATTCTTTTGCCTTGTTTATCTTGTTTGGTTTCATTACTATGGGTGTATTTACATCCTTTACAATGATGTTCCAAGACGTTGCTTCTGGTTTTGATTTGGCCAAATGTGCTGAAAGATCAGTTGATAGTAGACTTGTAAGCTTTTATATCTCTGAACTTTTCCTCAGACAATGGGATGATAGTGTTAGTGCAGATTTAATGGACGCCATTACTCAAATGCAACAAACTCACCAATCTTTGATCCCAATCGATGATCTCAGACCCCTTATGGACGGAACCTTGGGTTGTTGGAGACTTGACCAAAACAATTGCATCACAAATGAAACAAATGAGTTCTTTTATGATGTAACCCAAGGCCTTGATTGGACTGTTGATCAATTCATCAAACACTCTATCAATCTTGCCCACACTGATAAAGCTGATCTTGTCCTCGGTAATCCAGATCTCAACTGGATTCAAACTGTTGGTGGTGATTACTTTTTCGAAGGTTTGGAAAGAGCTACTTTCCTCTACTTCCACTATTGGCAAGAAATCCAATCTTGGGGTATCATGGTCATTACCACTATTTGTTCAGTTACCTGTGTTATCCTCTTCCTCATCTATATGATCTTTTTCAGAAGTTTCCTCAAAAAGTTGTCCATTGAACATCTTCACACCCTCGCTTTACTTAGACTTGCCCCTGAAGACATTCAAAGAATGGAAGTCAGTGATAAAGTTATTGATGAAGATTAATAACTTTCTGGATTTCCTCCTTTTTCATATAATCTTTTTTTTTTTTTTTTTGCTGAAAGATTCCTCAATTTATCTGTCTTGCTCTCACTTAATATTTGTTATTTAATATAAAAACACTTTCACACAAATCAAATCATATTTCTATATATTATATATATTCCCAATCAAATTTTCTCATCTAAATGTTTTTTATTTAGATATTATCATATATGTTAAATAACTTTTTCACATAGATATATAAAAACAACAATATATAAACTACAATACATACAATAATAATAATATTAATTAAATATCAATAATATTTTATTAAATATAATTCTTTTTTTTGTAAATAATAAATACTTTTTAGATATATTTTTAGACCCAAACCGAATCCCAAATCAAAAAAGAAATAAAATAAAAATTAAATTCATTTAAATAATAATATCTTTGATTTATTTGTAAATCTTATTTCCAATAGGTTCCTGTTTATTCCATCTCTACACCACCTCTGGTCTCAACATCACCTTTGTTTTTATTCTTGTTACCTTTATTGCTAATTGCAACAAATCCTGGATGGAAAGGTACCCATATACACATCAACAAGAAAATAACAAGAGCATCTAAACCATAAAACAAACCTTCGTTCAACATAACCTTTGAATGATAACCACCTGCATATTCAGCCACACGATAAATCGATCTAAGAATAATTAAAAGACCACTGGCATAGAGTGCATAGAAAATAATTCTCCATTTCTTGTCTTCTTCTTGTACCTTGGAGACTTTCAAATGTAAATAAATAATTAAAAAGAAGAATAATGTAAATGATGTCAAAGCAACACAAAGTCCCAATAACATAACTGCTTTTGCTGGTGTTGCTAATTTAGGATCGTCTGCAGATTGAGATAAAAGTGCTCCACCAGCTATAATTTAGGTTTAATTTCATTAGAGGTCAAAATAAATTAGCAACATTGATTGTAGATAATAGAATAAGAGTATAAGTAACTTACCTGATTGAACAATAATTGAAATTATATCTACAGTTAAAAATAAATATTTTACAACATTGGGTCTAAAGATTGGATGTCTAATACCTGTCTTTTTCATTACTTTACCTAATTGAGCAAAGAGAAATACTGCAGCTAATGCTGTGGGAGGTAGAAGGATCAAAAGTGTTGTTGCTATGTACAATCCTAAATTGTGGACATCATCAGCACTCTATTATAAGTATGTACAAATATATTAGTCATTATCTTCAAATAAAAATAAATTACGGACTCTCCTCCAAAAAGATGTTAAAACATACCATTATTCTAGTACCGTAGCCCAATACTTCAACAGCACCTGCAATTACTGCTACCATAAAATACCATTTTCTAAACTTTACAGTCAATACAAACAATACTATAGTTACAAGGGAAAAAGCAGCAATTGCTATTGACGCAAGAGGTATGCTAGGCTCATATCCATGTAAATTTGGGTATTTATACTCTGGGGTTGGTGATGGCGCACTAGTATTATTCATTATGTTTATTTATATATATATATATATGTTTTTATTCACTATTATTACCACTACTATTCTAAACTACTATTTTATTATTACTATTATTACAACAAGCTCTCTCTCCGACTAATAAATATTCTTTAATCAAATGTTTGATCAGATAATATTTGTTTTATATTAAATTTTATTTGTATTTGTTATTGTAACTGTGCAAATACGATGATGAAAATGATGAGAAACTGAAAGAGGATCTCGAGTTTAAATAATTTCTTTAAAGAAATGAAATGAGGTTTAAAAATAACTTTTTTATCTCATTTTTTGATCCGCCTACACAACCACTTGGTTACAGCATGTACGGGGGTGGGTGTTTTTATGCTCTAATAATGCTTTTGTTATTTTCTCATTATTATTACAACAACAATGACAACACCATCACCAAACCATTTGCTAAAATGGCGGGAAGGCTTTCCTTTTTTGGAATTTGGGTGGCAAAATTTTTTACTTTTTTTCGAAACATAATTATTAGTTTTTATGTTATTTATAACCCTTAGAATTATTTTGGATATCGGTTGTTGTTTTTTAACAAAAAACAATGAATCTGAGTGAAATGATCAGTTGCCCAATAATCTTTGAACCACCCCCACTGACACCCATTATACACCACACTTTGTCCTATTATTGGTATCCTCATTCTTTGATTTCTTTTGTTTTGTTCTCAGTTCTCCGTTCTCAGGTATCTGAGTAATGAGTGTTCTTTATTCCCCCCACTACGTTTACAGTTGCATAAGATCATTAAACAAATCAATAATTGAGACACCTACTTTTTAGACAATCATATGACTAATTCTAATTAAAGAATGGCTCTAAAAAAATAACGACAATTGCTTTGTTTGCATAACAATTCAAGTAAAAACATGATTTCTTGATTCCCAAGATAATGTGATCTTATAAGGTTCTACAAAGTAATCTGAAAAGATATTATTTTAATTTATTTTAATGATTTTAATTTATTTTATTTTAATTTTTTTTTATTTTGGTTCGGTTTTGGGTCCCAATTTCAAAGGATTCATAATTTATAAATAATAAAGTTATTATAATATAAATATCGAAATTATAATATGGATTTGATATTACTCAATTATTGGTGGATTTAGTAAAAAATGGAATAAACAATGACAAGTACTAATAAACAATTAATTGTATACGATTTCATAAAATATTATTATTGCGCTTAGATACATTTATTATTGTTGTTGTTGTTGAGATAATGATACCTTTAATTTCTCAAATACATTTTGAGTATCTTTTTCTAAATGAGGAGAAATCAATAATTCTTCTTGAAGGAGTTGGGATACTGATTTATATTGTTTGAGATTCAAGAGAGTAATGGATTTATAATAGTGTGCCAATGTGAGTTTAGAATTTGATGAAATAGAGTCTGATAGTAATTGATTACATTGAACCATATCATTGGTGAATTGTTTAACATTGTTAGAAGTTGGTTTGGATTGATGTAGAATTGAAATGGCTTTGATCAATAATAATGTTGAATTTGGTTGTTTAGATTGTTTGGATAAAGCACTGTCGACAAGTTTTGAAGCATCTCTGAATTTACGTTGGAGAATATGGATTCTAGCAATCTTGGCAATGGTTGTAGAGTAGATACCTATTTGAGAATCATCACCAGTCTCTTGGTCATTGTGAGTGATGAGTGAGAGACATTGGTTGAGGCATAAAAGTGAGGCTTCAAAATTATTCATTTTCTCATAGATAAAAGAGAGGTTGTGGTAAATAGACAAGGTGCTTTGGGAGCAAGCAAGAGCTTCTTTGTATACTTGTATGGCTTGTTTATACTGTGATACATCTTGATAATGTTTGGCTTTGATCAAGAGTAATTCAACTTTGTTTTCAAGACAATCTTTGTGTTGGACGAGTAATTTGTCAAAGAGAGCGATAAAGTTTGGTTGATCAAGAGTGGCAGAGAGTTTTAAGTGAATGAGTGATTGACTAAATTCAAATGCTTGTACAGTGGTTGGATATTTGGTTGCATCGGTCAAGTGTTTAGACATGACAATGTTGTAGCATGATTGAGTGGCTTGGTAGTCTTGGATATCATTGCTATAGATTGATTTATAATATAAGGCATTTTGAAGATAATACCATGGCATGTAGAGTGTAGGATTAGTGTGAACAATTCTTTTGAGTGATGAAATTGATTGGTTCAGCGATACAAGATAAGGTGAGGCAACTCTAGACAATTGGGAACGAGCAAGGGTTTCATAAATACTATTGTCATTGATAATATCATTGCTGTTTTCTTTGGCAATACTGGCATGTCCCATCAATGAGTTGGGAAGAGGTGAAGGATCTGAAGGGAAATTCATTTCAGTTTGAGCAAGTTTAGTCCAAGTGAGGGGATCGTGAGGGTACATATGTACAGATTTGAGTAAATGACGTCTAGCTACATCTTGTTTACCTTGAATGATATAAACACTGGATTTCAAAAAGAATAATTGACTAGATAAAACACCACTTTCTTCAGCTTTACCCAAAACATCAATAGCCTTGTTATAATCTTTGGCAATGATATAAATTGATGCCAAAAAGAACCATAATTTTTCTTGATTGTTTTTGTTTTTGGATAAAAGGATTGGAATTATTAAAGCGTCAATACTCTTGATATCAGCAGCTTTTTTACGATACATAAGTTTGGCCAAAAGTAAACTTAAATCCAACTTTCTATCAGTATTCATTTCCTCTTGTTTACTAAGATTATCCATAATAGAGATTGATTTTTTAATAAAATCAATAGCTTGATCAATGTTGCCAAGATGATAATGATTCAAACCAGTGATTTCAAGTAATAAACTATTGCCAAATACATTGGCAGTAGAAACATCACCAAATGGTTTAATTGTTTCCAAAGATTCTTTGTATTGACCATTTAGATATTGACAACGAGAGAGATTGATTGACAAGAGTTTTAATTTATCTTGATAGCTTAATTCAATTAGATTGGATTCTCCAAGAGATGGTGTTAAATTGGCGGTGGTTTGATTGGAAACGAATAGAGAGCCAATAGAGGAACTGGTTTGGTTGGTGTATTGCTTACAAATACTCTTTTTATCTTTTTGATTGGAGACCAATTGAATGGCACGGTGGAGGTGTTGAATGGCCTCTGGGTATGATCTTTGGTTTTCATAGACAAGTGAGAGATAGTTGTGGCCATCAATAGAGGTGGGGTAGAGTTCAATGAATTTGTAGAGAATAGAGTAGGCAATGTCATATTGCTGATTCATAAAACAAGAGATACCATAACCGAGAAGGGCTTCACCGACAGGAGTGCTTTCCAAGGCGATGGCGATATGATGATAGTCGTTTTTAGCCATTTCAAGATACTCTACGCCATAGAGAGACTTGATTTCGTGGATGAGACCTTGAATAGACCAAGAGACGACGGAATCTGGATTATTGGATTTGGCAATCATCAAAGCAGAGTTGGCTTGGTCGACAAAACCATGTTGGAGGTAGAGCAAAGCAAGATTGTTGTATGGTTGTGGTTTAGACGAGTCGAGTTGAATAGATTTAATGAAGGCGTGTTGGCTTTGTAATGGATAACGATCCATCAATACAACACCCATAGCATTCCACAATCTGGCGTCGTTGGGCTCAATGTTGAGGGCTTGTGTAATGCATTTGATTGATAGTTTTGAGGCATTGTCTTGTTGTTCCTGTTGGTCTTTGTTTAATAAATAAAGGGTTTGGTAGTAATAGTTTAGCGAGAGATCATAGAGAGAGGCAGCGTTGGAACGGATTTTGACGCATTGTATATAGGCTTCGGAGCCTTGAACAAGTTTTTCGAGGGCGTTAAAAGAGTAGTCGGGCGAAGTGGAGGGAAGGTAGATGTAAAAGGTTGAAATATCGCCCAAAAGTTTCCAACAAGAGTCAAAGCTCTTTTGGTCGTCCAATGCCATTTTAATAGATTTTTCGGCGGCCATCAAGCAGGTGGCGGCTTGATTAAATGATTTGGCTTTGTGGTGATCTTTGGCCAGATCAAGTTGGCACTGAGCAAGTCCTTTGAGTGTGGGGACATGATGGGGAATGCTTTTGAGGACTTGTTCAAACTCGTAGACAGCGTCTTGGTATAGACCCATAGTGTAGTCGAGCGAGGCAATTTGGAAATGTAATTCAGGGGCAGCTGAAGACGAGCATACAATCTCTTCTGCTTTTTTGAGAGCTTTTAAAGAGGCAATATACTTTGTTTGACGTCTGTAAGCCTCACCCAAACCTCTCCAATAGGCGGCATTGTTTGAATCGCCTTTGATGGCATTTAAAAAGCAATTGGCAGAGTCTTCAAGTTGACTATTGTCCATTTGATAGAGTGCAAGACGGTAAAAGGCCCAGCTACAGAGTACAACATTTACTGGAAATTGTTTACGATTGGCAAGACAATGGGTGGTGATCTCCTTGTACAAAGATACAGCCAAAGAGATTTGACCAGCTTCTACATAGATGTCTGCCAAAGAGAGGCCAGCATCTTGATTCAAAATATCCAAAGAGATGGCCTTTTGATAACATTTCTTTGATCTCTCATTATCGACGCCACGATAAAGCGAGGCAAGTTGGGAAAATGTTGAGGAATAGTTTGGATTCAATTTGGCAGACTTTAGAAAAGATTGAGTAGCCTCTGTCTTTTTATCCATCTTTTTGTATACAAGACCCAAAACATAAAGACCCAATGCAGTCTCTTGACTAGACATGGTTGTTTGGATCATTGATAGAGCACTATTAATATCACCATCACTGTCAACAACAGCTATCCAACCTAAATATATATGTGCCAATTGTTTGTAGGCTTGGTCGTCGATGTTCTCCAATTTGGACAAATGTTGTTTAGCTTGTTGGTAGTTTTTAGTGTCAAAGTAGAGTTTGGCCAACTCAAAGAGGATTTGTGGGTTATTTGGACTCTTTTCCAAGAGACTGAGTAAAAGCTTGGTAGCTTTTTCGTTTTCACAACTGCTAGTGTATGTTTCGACAAGGATCATTTGGAGAGAGAGTGAAATATCTGAATAGATATCACCCATACGTGAGGTCTTTGTTTGGGCTACTTGGAGACCTTTGGCGACGGCTGTAACGACTCGGTCGAGAGCCCCACCGTTGTTTGATTCTTGATACCATTTGGCCAAACCTTTGAATCCGAGTATTGATTCCGGTGTTGAATTTAAACCTTTTTCAAGCATTGCTTTTGATTCATTACCATACTCTTTATTCAAATAAACGGCGCAATATCCTACACCAATCCAACCAAGACCCTTGTTGTTGTGCTTGTTGTGCAAAACTTGCGATACCTCTGTCAATTGTTTATCATCAACCAAAGATCCATTCTCTTCATATAAACAAATCAATGTTTCCAATGCAAAGCAAGGATTATCACATCTGGATTTCATATCAATACAACATCTATAAATCTCTTGGCCAACTTCCTCTGTGTTACTACAACAATTTCTCAACTTGAACAAAAATTGAATATAATTGCTATACATCCTTTCCAATACAATTCTAATTGACTCATTGGTATGTATATTCTTGTCTACGTATTCCTGTACACCTGTGTGATTAAATAATATATCTTTATATAATTCCAACTTGATTGATAGATATCTCTTAGTAAACATGTGATCACATTAAAATAATATCATTGAAACATACATTTAGAGATTGAAGTAGTTCAGAGTCTACTTGATTGTCAATTTTTTCTTTTTCAATCTTTTGTTCGGGGGTGTGAGTTGGAGCACCAATAACATGTGCTTTGGCAGGATTGATGATTGGTATATTCTTTGACTTCATGATTTCCTCTGTGGCAGTTTTGAATCTTTGACTATAATCTAAATAGGTAAAGTTTTCCAATTGATCGTAGAGTTTCCAAAGTTGATCGACCTCTTCTTGTTTAATTTCAGGCAACACAAATTTATTTATGATATTGATACCATCTGAATATCGGTTGGGTACATTTGTCAAGACTAAATTTGGATTAGAGTAATATTGAAGTAACTTTATATACATCTCCTTCTTTTTACTTGCATCACTAATCAAAGGTATAATATCATTGATTGTCATTACCAATTTTTCATATTCACTTGTTTTTGTATATAAATCTATTAATCCCTATATAGTATCGTATAAATCTAGATTAATATTTGTTTGTATCTCTAGATTTAGATATATCCATCTATATATCTATGTATCTATATTTACTCTTAAAGGAAAAGGAGAAGAAGGATTTAGTTTTGAAGCAGAAAGATAACCTTTTTCAGAAGCAGGGTATCTATCAAGATTATAATTTGATAGACCTATAAATAGAAATACATTGAAGTTCTTGTCATCATATCTTAATACATCTGTACAAATCTCCAATGCTTTTGTAAAATCTTTTTTCTCGATTGCCTCTTTTGCATCTTTAAGACATTGTTTAATATAATCCATTCTCTATCTATCTATATAGGTGTACGAATGTGTGTGATATAGTATATAAGATACTATATAGTGAATGAATTGATATTTCTAAATTTATTGAGAATAAATCAGGATTGATTTTGATGTGCACTTCACCCACCACAGCTATTGCAATACCTTTTTATGAATATTTTTTTTTTTTTTTTTTTTTTTTTTTTGAATATTATGATTTTTTAGTTTATATTTGTAATATCTATATATAGTGCCCATTCCTTATTTCTTTCTTTAGGTCTTGTTTCTTATGTATTGATATATTATGATATACTATAGCTATAACATTGAAGTCAACACAAAGAAATGGGGTTAGTTATAAGTAAATTCTTTGAAACCAATTTCGAAGAACAATCCAAATCATTCAATGTCGGATTAACGTATACCTTTGCTGATATCGTACAAACTATACAAGAGTCATCAACCATACCTGAATTTGTACACAATCTCTTTTCAAAAATAAATAGATTTGAATTGGACGTATACTATGATAATCCTACATTCCAAAGCTGTACCTATGGTATGTATACATGATATCAGTTGCACTGGATATACATCATACAGATATACTAATAGTATAATAACAGCTTCAAAAAATGCAAATGATTTCAAATACTTTATAACATGTACTAAATGCAAAACAACTCCACTTTGTATGTGTTTCTTTAGATTTAGGATTATATGATCTGTATATATTAATATTAATATAAATAATAATAATAGGTTTATATTGTTTTTCAACATCTATGCATCCAATTGGATGTAAGGGTAAATTTAGTATTGAGCAGAGTTCTTTACAAAGATGTTGTTGTGGTACAAATGATGATTATAGTTGTCCACATCATTCATCTTATGTAAAGAGTGTATTTAAAGCAGGTACTTTTTCACAACATGTGAATTACATAAATGTTACAGCAGATACACACGCATTCTTTAGATTATTGTTACTCTATATTGGCGGCACAGTGAGAAACTCTGCCTCTCTTGCACAGCTAAAGGAAACCAAGGTACTCGATCTCCTTGAATACTTGGCAACATTGTCATCCAAGTCCAAGATACTCAAAAAGATCATTACCGATGAATTCTTTGGCATTGATCAACCTCGAGACAACCATAACGAAAAGGAAAAACAACTCTACAGTCCCTATAAATTTGAATTGCAAGACTATTACAATGTGTCCAGTATGCAGAGATATGGTTGTGTATTATATATGGAGACCAGAGGTGAAATCTATGCTGCACATCTCAGTTTTCTCATTCAAATGTTTAGGACATCGTATAGATTCAAAAGTCACTTCTTTCGTTACACCTTTGAGCCAATCTTTCAAGGCGAAAGAGAGATCCCTGACACCCTTTGGGGCCTACGTCCCATCCTCCTCTATGAATTCTTTGTCGATCTAAATATAGTGAGAAGTCATATAACTAAAATGAATTTAATTTGTCATTCATTTGACAAGGTTGTATGTATACTTGTACACGTTATTAAATTAGACAAGGATTACTAATAATCATAATAACCTTTTAGGGATTCAATTTAAAGACAATGGTTGACCCCTATAGAAAGATTGATATATATAGAAATGAATCTTGTTTACAATACTTGATTCATGCATTTAGAAATTCAGAAGACATTAGAAGAAAACCATTTAAAAATGAAGCAGCTAGATTATTGATGCTCGTGGACTTTATAGATCTATTGAGTGTTAGTGAAAAATCAGTGTACAGTATGAGTAGTAATGGTAGACTCCCATCCGACATTGGATGGTATGCTGATGAAGCTATCTCTGAATTGATCCATCTCTTGCAATACGTCGAACCCATCCTCCCTTTCCTTTGTGAGGCTCAAGTCAAAGACAACCAAAGAGGCATCAGAAGTAAATTCTTTTTTGCCAAACAAATCCTCATTGCCTCGCTCTCGATCAAAAGTGAACTCAAACACGCCCGCTTTCTCTCAGATACTGTGCACATGTGCAGCACATTTCCTCTTGCCTGTCGTTTGTTGAATTACTTGCATCCACATGATAAAAAGTTGAATGACAATCCCATGTACAGAGGCAAGGCTGCATTGTATCCCGTGCAGGATATGGCAGTGTTTGGGTTACTCTCTGCACTACAGATTCAAGTGAGTCATGATTTTAGATCTTTTTGTTTCCACTATTTCCGTAGAATTGAGCCTATCCACACCACTTACAAACTCCTCATCATTATTCTCCAATATCGATATAGCAGCAAAACCGATCAAGATGATATTATCTATCATTTTGTAAATCTCATTCACCGTGGCATCCCAATCCCCCCCACCACAGGTCTCTCTAATTCTTTATTCAAATTTATCGCTCCTCAACAAATTCTTAAATCTTTGGACCTCATTTCAACTTTATCAACAAATAATAATAACAATAATAATAATAATAATAATAATAATAATAATAATAATAATAATAATAATAATAATAATAATAATAATAATAATAATAATAATAATCAAAATAATAATAATGTTAGTTTTAGAATTGGTGAACCTAATCGTTATATTTTTAATAATGAAACTTCAACGATTCTAAAGAATGACGATTTCCTTGTTAGAAGATCACCTACTCCTCCCAGAGAATTTGATAGTCCCACCAATACTCGAGCCAACAATAGAGTACTCAAGGAGGAATACAAACATTTGATTGATCCCTACTATGCATGGATCTCCAAAGACTATTTAATCAGACATCCACCCAATGCCACCGATAAAAAGAAACTCTTTGGCGAGGTAATCACCATTGAACCACCCACCAAAAAACAACATTTCCAATTCCTTGAACAAGAACCAGTTAAATTATTCTTTTTACTTCGTACCACATACTTTTACACCACCCTCTTTGTCGAACTCAAAAACGCCATTGGTGAAAAAGCCATTTTCAAGGACGACTATTACTCTATTATGCCAGAAATCAAACCAGAACACAAAGTATCGGTCATTCAAGACATTATGTATTTGTTGGCATGGTGTATTCAAAACTACTATGATAGACCACTCTTTGAAGGCACATTAGATTCCGCACTCAATCAATCTGTAAGGATGGCCAAAAAGAATGATACCAAAAATCTTGATGAATTTTTTGCCAATCAAAGCCTCACTCCCTTTGACGAACTCAATGCTTCACCTATTGTCAATATAGTAAAAAAAAACAATATTTCTAGTGGTGGTTATAAATCAATCTTTGAAATTCTCAAAAGTCCTCAATTGTCCAAAGCCCTGGGTTCTTATCAAAAGATTAGAACTTTTATTTTAAATGAATTTGTGAAAATTGATCCAAGATTTAAAAATTTAATTGAAAATAATAATAACAATAATAGCAATAATAATAACAGTCGAAAAACAAAGAAATAAAATAAATTCCATATATATTAATTTAATTATTTCCTAATCAATTTAATAATAGATATCTCAATTTTGTATAAATATTTATATTTATATTTATTTTTAAAATGGTTTAACTTCTTTTGATCTTTTTTCAGATTCACGAATTTCAATCATAACTTGAATACCGCAATATAACCAACAATAGGCAAAAATAAAAGCAATTGCACCTCCTTCGGAAAAGAAAGCATTCTTTACAAATGTGATAGAGTTTGTGAAACCATGAAGAATGGCTAGATTGGCAACCATGAGTAAAAAGATATTAAATGTACCAGCACATGCGACAATGTAACGCCAAAACCATCTCTTACGAAGAGAAAGACGTTTTGGACTATAGAAATAAAACATAATACCAATTTCAATGCTAAAGAAAACACAGTTGAGTAGAGCCCATGCGACCCAACTCCACCAGAGATCGTGCCAGAGACCAATAAAGAAAAAGATGATCCAAATACTAATAAACTGTGTCTTTTTACCACCCAATGGGATGTACAAGTAACGCAATGTCCATTTGTTGAAACTTCCATGCCATGATCTCCAGAATCCGGTAAAGGTATAGTTATTATTTACACAACGATTCATGTTTTCTGGTGTGTCGATACCATCAAACAAGGCAAACAAACGGAATATTCTCCAAATGATGAGAAACTTGACATACATAAAGTTGAGCACAACATAGCCAGTCAAAGCAACCTCGTCGCCACGGAAAGACATCCATGTGTCGGATTTATCAAATGAATGATAGTAGCAATAGTGTAAAAAGATTTCCAATCCCAAGAACACCAAGAGAATTTTGACAGAGGCTTTGATAATCTCTGCAAGAGACATGC
Organism: Polysphondylium violaceum; assembly: GCA_000277445.1. Classification (NCBI taxonomy): domain Eukaryota; phylum Evosea; class Eumycetozoa; order Dictyosteliales; family Dictyosteliaceae; genus Polysphondylium; species Polysphondylium violaceum. Next base: position 20,336 of record AJWJ01000263.1, read on the forward strand.
TCTTTTGTGGACTGTATACCTGGGCGACAAAGGCATTAAATGAGGCAATGGGGCCGGCGATATAGAGTGGAATGTAGAATATGTAGGCAAGGAAATGGGCCAAAGAGTAGTGGTCGGCAGGTTGATGTTTTTCTTGTGCAACAAAATATGCATTCTTTCCCTTGAGATCCATAACGGGCTTCTTTATCTTCATCCAATGATAGTCGTTGTTGTAACTAATGAATCTGAGCATCGACACCTTGAAGTAGGTTTCCCAACTAAGAAATCCCTTATTGCTGTCCAAGTATGGTCCCCACTCTCCAAGTGACTCTATAAAACTAAATTTATAGCCAGAGTATATATAGGAAGTCCACAAAATGAATCCATTAAATACCCATGTTACAATTGGCAATAATTTAGATTTGGCAAACATTCTGGAAATTGTAAAATTAATTAAAGCAATTCCAAGAACAATCAATGATGCCGATCCATGAACAAATATTAAAAATCCAATTGATACAAAATTATAAAATAATATTCTACTATATGGTTTATCCTATTGTATGTTTGTGTATGTAATTGTTAATATATACACTATCAATGGTTCATCCTAGATTCAAATAAACTAATATTTACAGGAAAATTACGACGAATAAAATTACTAAATAAAACAAAAATTGATAAACCTATCGATAATAATGGAAAGTTTTCTCTATAGATTCTATATTGTGTATCTGATAAATCTTGTTTTCTACCCATAAACCAACCATCTACTATACCATCATTTTCTTTTAATCCATCATTATATTCTATTGAAATTATTATTATTATTATTATTATTATTATTATTATTATTATTATTATTAGATTCATTTGAGAATATGTTTGTATTCCTATCTTTATCATACATATATATACATACCATTTGATCTATTCAATATTTTACGTATACACATATAATAACCTATTACGATAAAGATATAGTATATTATAAATTCTACAGATAACCAACGAGAAGGAGTTGCAGGATCTTCAACATAGACTACTTTTTTTTCATCATTTCTACTGTTATCCTCGTCATCATGTACTCTTGTATTTACTCTACGAGTATTATTCTGACCTATTGATGGTGGTGATGATGTCATTTTGACTTGTTTTACATACACCTCGTCTTTAGTAGGGAGTGTCGGAGAATGAGAGTGAGATTATATTTTATAAAATTTAGTTAATTCCAATGTGAGTTATTACACACACAACACTAAACTAAATAAAACACACACTAATAATATCTCTGTGATCACTTAATAAATCTTGCGAGATAATTTTATAACTATTACCTTTTTTATATATCAAACAAATCAAATAAAATGATCACTTTTTTTCATTTTTTTTTTTACAAATTTGGAAGTTCATAATTTTTAATATAGAGGCATCATTGCATTCCTAATCAAGCACAATGTACAACGTAGTCAGGGAGTGTTAATGATCATCATATGTGATAATGAGTATAGGATATGTACATAAATGATTCTGTTTTCTTTTTATTTAGATATTAATTTCCAAACCAATCTTCTTCGACATTTTGAGCATGCTTACGTTCTTCCACAGAGACTGGTTGTAAATCGAGTCTGTTGAGTTGTGGGAATTTACTTATAATATAAATACGATAGTTGTAGTGATGATGAGGTGCTTTAAAAGGTGAAGGATACTCTTCATTGTCTCTGAGATTGAGAATTTGCAAACTAGGGTTACTCTGAAAAAGTCTAAAACAAAACAATTTGTAACTCTCTGTAAATGTGCCAACTTTTGGAAAATTAATCTTGTTGCACGATAGATCCAAGTCAACCAACTCGGGTAATGTTGGAAATATAATATGTTCAGTCAGCAAATTATTACTGAGATAAAGTGTTTCCAATCTATAAAATCCACTCAAAAAATCAACATTCCTAATTTGGTAATGGTGGTTAATATAAAATAAATTTAGATATATATCTAGATCTATAGATATAATACATACGTGATTGCATTATTCGATAGATCCAAGTATTTTACAGAATGTCTAAATTTGGGAATGATGAATATGGGTGGATATATTTTACAACGATCAAAGGCAATCTTTAATTTGCCACGATGATCAGAGGGAGTAAAGCAAAATGGGACAGCCTGACTTTGTTGTATTATACTTCTGACGGCATTTTGTTTACAAATAATGTGAAAATGAGTGATGGTAGCATCACCCCATATGGGACTTATAAACTCGAGGACAGAGGGTGCAATAGGTAATGCCAGCACTTCTATACCATTATCAAATACTGCCCAAAAAGAGTAATAAATACTGTTGGTCTTTTTATCAAAACAATCAAATCCAGATACCAAACAAATGATTTTAGTTTGTTCAAGTGAAGGTGATGTGTCTGGTGAATAGGAAACAATGGTTGGTGTACTACTACTGGTTGTGTTTGATGTCTCTGTTGTATGTGATGATGTATCTGTTGTTAAATCTTGTTGATCTAATCCAAGAGCAAGTTCATTTGTTGGTGATAATAGTAATGAATTATTATTATTACTATTATTGCTATTGTTATTGTTATTGCTATTATTAACATTGGAAACTTGTTGTTGCAGAGTCATTAACCCCAACACATTATTGTTATTATATTCTATATTATCTTTTTCATCTTTTGATGTTATTATAGTTGTTGTATTTGTGGTATAGGTATTTGCAAAGTTATTGTGTTGCTGTTGTTGATCCATATGATGTAAGTTTTGTTGATTATTATTATTATTATTATTATTATTATTATTATTATTTAACTGATTAAACTCTAATGTATTAATATTATCATGTAGTGAAGAAATAGGAGGTGTAGTCGAATTATTCCAATTATCAGTGAAATCTAATAAATAGTTTTCTTCATTAATCATTTGTTGTGTTGATTTAGGGTGCTGTTGTTGTTGTTGTTGTTGCTGTTGTTGTTGATGATGATGATTATGATGTTCTTGTTCAGATTGTGTAGCAGTAGGAGGTGAAGAGGTTGTAGTAAAAAAGTCTATCTCTGGAGATGTTGGAAAGAATAAATTAAAATTAAGATTACTATTACTATTACTATTATTCAATGTAGATGGTGCAGTTGTCGTTGTTGTTGTTGTAGTTGTAGTTTTCTTTTTCTTGAATAAATTAAATACAGATGAAGAGATAGATGGTATTAAAAATGAAGAAGATGCATCTCTTTTAACAGTTATGCTACCATTATTACTATTATTGTTACTATTTGTTGTTGTTGTTGATTTATTATTATACTCATTGGTACTATGTTGTTGTTTATCTATATTATTTAATTTAGAGTATGAAGGAGGAGATAAAGAATCAACATTTATAGATGAAGTGTTGTCAGAAGACTCTTTGGTTAAATAGTGTACAAGAATAGGCCAATCTTGGACAATAAACTTATCGTAGGAAGTAAACGATGTATCTGTATTACTAGCAACATCAACAACAATAGATTCATTGCATTCCTTCTTGATCAACTTGTATTCATACTTTCTCCAAAAAATGCCTTGATCACAAACACCATCAAACGCTTGTCGACGAATAACATGTGCGCCGATATCCTTCTTATGTGTTTTCAACTTGTATTGACCCCTGTCATCGATGATAATCATTCGTACTTTTAATTTAGTCTTTATCCATTTGATGCCATCGTTTGAGTAATAGTCTTTGGCAGTCTTGTCAAACAAATACAAGAAACCCTGTACTCGAAAACCAGAACTACTGCCGTTATTGTTGCTGTTACTCCCAACACTGCCGCCACTATTACTTTTACTCGAATTTCTCACCAAGAGTGCTTTGGTTGGTGAGGGACTGTGTTTAGAGGTGAATTGGTTGGATGGCAATACAAGTATTCTATGAAACAGAGGGAAAAGACTCGATCTAATCTCTTTGTCAATCAACAGACTATCAATGCCATCGATATTAATCTGAGCATTATTACTATTACTACTGTTGTTGTCTAAAACATATTCTGCAATTTCTTTGATATCTATAGTATGGTCCATCTCACTTTATATCGCTCATTTCCAAGGCCATGAACGAGTGTGGGTGATTGTGTGTATGAAAATAATGGGTTGATGATGTAAGAGATGGGTGGGCGGTGTAAGTGTCTTGGGAATTCAAGAAAAATTGGGTGAGAGTCATTAAAAAATCTAAAACTTTTTTTTTTTTTTTAATTTTTGTCTTTTTTCATAATAATGGACAGAGTGTGGTGATTGCCCTTGAGTCGGAAAGTCCGGACAACCAAACAAATATGGTTAAAATAAAGTAATTGGAAGAAATATAGAGAAAATAAATAAATTCATAAATATCTAGTTATTCTCACACACGATTGATTTTCTAATCATTCATAAAATATTGTAAATCCCGTGATTTCATAGGTGACCCTCAAACCAGTTTCATAAATCTCCTCGGAATTTGAATTGATCAATTCGTGTGTGCTCTGAAATATGGGCTGAGGCTTTAGAAAAACACACACACAAACACACTCACACACACACAATCATTGTAATTTTTATCACAAACACACACAAAAAAACTCTAGATATTTTCATATAATTTGTGTTTGGGCATAGTTGTAGTCTATAGATTGGATTCAACCATTGATCAACAAATCTGATTGGATATTTATGTTTGCACCACAATTTTGTTTTCGAATTCGAAATTTTTTTCAAAAAATTGAAAAATCTTAAAAATATAAATTAAAAAAAATAAAGAAAAAAAAAACAATGTTTGCAGGGCAAAAAAAGTAAAAATCGTAACCATCATATCATATCTTTGATCCATACACTTTATTCAACAGTTTTATTTTTTTTGTATGACACAAACTGATTTTTATTTTTTTTTATTATTTTGAAACCTTGGAACCATCACAGCCTATCTGTTTGGTTCACAACAGTAGTAGTATTCTATAATTACATTGGGCCTCATTGATCAACAACAACAACACCCAACAATAGAGGTGTGTCTATAAATACCTTGATAGAATTAGTATAAAGTATAAAGAGTACCTATTTTAATCGCCTTGTTTGTGTGTTTTTATCCCTTTTTCAAAATAGAACCAGATCGATCTGGACCCACTTTGATTCTATATATCTCAATTTACCCTTTTTTTTTAAAAAAAATTTTCATTTGTATTGTGTGATTGTTGTGTGTGTATGTGGGATTGTTTTTTTTTTAGGTGTGTGATTGTGATTATCGATCTCTTGATACTGGATGATTGGAGAACAGAGTGTGGTAATTGGCGTGATTTTAACATTATTATTATTTATTAATTTGTATGTGTTTTGTTGGTTGTTTGTTTGGGTTAATGTAATTGTCTATGTGTGATTGTTTTATATCTCACTTATGTACAAAATACAGACATCAAACAACAATAACAACAACTCACACACTCTTTCACCAACAACCAAATCAAATCAATTATTTTAATTAATAGAAAAAAACAAAAAGACACATACACAGACACATCCTACTCTTTTTCATTCATCATTTTCAATTTAAAATATACACACATTCACACTCACACACTTTGACAAGATCAATATTTAATTAATTCAATACGACGTCGTATACGAGATATCTCTTTTCAATCGGGACTTATCAACTTTACAAGATACAATTAATTGTTGTCTCAATCAAAATCACACCAAAATAGGAATAGTGTGCTCTTTATATCTTGGATTTATATCAGTTTTAAAACGTGTTACGAGTTGTACCTCTTGTCATCATCATAATTTAATTATTATCTCAATTTTATATATAAATTTAATCATCATCATCATCACAATAATAATCCCAACCAAACAAAATAGCATATAAATACCAATTGGAAAAATATTACCAAGAGTAATATAATTATTCAATAACAATATTGTATATATATTTACCATTCTACACATTATTATAGTAATTTTTGATAGAAATATTTAAACAAGGAGTCATATGTTGTAATTGGTCATCATAAAAGTGTGTGTATGTGTTTTGAGTATTTTATTTTTATTTTCAAGTAAACACATCACCATTCAAGATATACAAAGAGAGAGGAAATTTTCTTTCTTTTATTTATTTATTTATTTATTTGTATGTATAGATTGGATTACCTTTTTTTTCATTTCTTTCTTTTAAAGGAAGGTCTTGTTTATATTTGGATAAAACACAAAGAGTGGTGTATGTTTTTAACTGATAATGATTTCCCTTTTTTAATCACAAATTTACACATCTATCAACAATCTTTATTTTTTTTTAAAAAAAGCACGATCATTTGTATTTCAAACCTTAACCATCACATCCACACATACCACCATCACAATCACCACTTGAATATTCCCTTTTTTATTTAATTTTGTATATATTTATCAATTGTACTCACTCACCACTTTGGTTTCACCCACAACCACACACAATATTTAACCCACCCACACCCCATCCTCACACACACTATCAAACCATACATAAATCTTACTCTGTTCTGTATATAATTATAATTATTTTCCTTACTCTCCTTCCCACCATGGGAATAATTAATTTTAAATATCCAATATAAAAAAAAAAAAAAAAAAAAAAAAAATTAAATCCATCCTCATCCATATATATAATTATAATTATAAACCTGAATAATCACCAGTTATCAAACAATCAAATCGTATCGTATCTCTATTATTATACAACCCACATCCAAATAATTAAAATTATTTATTTGTTTGCTTCATCCCACCACTCTATTGTTTTTAAATTTTATTAAATTCTCTATTATTATAATTATTTTTAAATTAACACTATTATTTAATATTTAGAAATTAAGTTGTGTTTCTAGTTTTACAACTTTTTTCGATTTTTTCCAGTCTTATAAATAGTTTTTTTTATAGTTTATAACACACATACATCAAAATGGATTATCTTATGTTTAAAATAAGGTATTGGAAGAGAAAAAGCCTAACTTGCAAAAAAAAGAAAAACAATACAGAAGAGAGAGAACTCTCATTTCAAAGTAAAAATTATAAAAGAAGTATGCCAATTAGTTCAACTTCACGATTTAGAAAACATAGTATATCAAATAATAATAGTAATAATAATAATAATAATAAAACAACAACAACAACAACAACAACAAGTACTACTTCAACGAATTTTAATAGTTTACCAGTGGTTGAAATTAATAATATAGATTCAATATTAAATAAATCAAACTCTTCATCATCATTATCAAATTTCTCTATACCAAAAATACAAATACCAATAGAAACGGATCAAAATAATAATAATAATAATAATAATAATAGTAATAATAATAATGGTAATAAATCACCGAGAACAATACCAAAATTAAATTTATTAAAAATTAATAATAGTAATAATAATATAAATAATAGTAGTAATAATTTAAATAATAGTAATAATAGTAATGAGCAAGAACAATCACCGAGATATTTAGGATTAAAAATATTATTTTCAACAAGTCCAAGACCAGTAACACCTAGAAATCATAGCCCAAGAAATAGTAACAATAGTCAAAGCCAAAATCAAATAATTTATAATTTACAACATTTACCTCAACATTTATTAGAAGATATCTTCTATTATGTTTTAGATTCAATTTTACCATCACTTTTATATACAGATCTATGTACAGTGTCAAAATCAATTACAAAGGTAATTGAAAATATGAAAGGATTTGTATTAATTATTGGTATCAATGAATCTCAATCAAAACTTGCCATTCAATGGTATCAAAAGCATTTTCGTCAAGTTTACAAAATTAAATTTGTAAATCAATTTTTTAGTAATCAAGAGTTATCCAGACAATTTTTAGATGTATATAGATCTATCGAACACGATCCATCATTGGATCTTTCAGATAATTTTATCAATAGTGATCTATTGAATGCCATAGCAGAGAAATTAAAAATCAACAGAATAATGACTTATTTAAATTTATCAAGAACTACATTTAATTTAAGTCAAATTCAACAACAATTGGAGAACCAAAATAATAATCAACAGCAACAACAACAACAACAAATTATAAATATAAATAATATTAAAGAACCAATCGAAGAGAGTATAATTCAACAAAAAGATATAGATTATCTTTTAAAATCTTTATCTTTAAACAGTTCATTGGAAGTTTTGGAAATGAATTCTTGTATACTTTCAAACAAATTACAAACATTACCATTGATTCCCGATTCTATAAACAATACCAGTAGTGGTTCACTTTATTATTTGGATTTGGGCGGTATGAATTTAAGATTGGCAGTTGCAATTAAATTAGCAGAGGTGTTAAAGAGCAACTCTACTATAACCACTCTTATCTACAATAATAATTCAGAGGGTTTAGATCATATTTTCAAATCAATCACTGCCAATACAACACTAAGTAACTTGAATTTCTCTGAATGTAGTGCCTTTGTGAGCTATGAAAACATTGAAGCCTTTCAAATAATGATTCGTACCAATCCAGTCATCAAGTATTTGGATATCAGTAAGAATCTTTTTGCCGATCAAAACAATAGTGTCTCCTGTATATTTAGTGCATTTACAGCCAACAAAGGTATTACATACCTCAATCTATCTAGTTTGTCCTCTACTGTAAATAACCAAGCCATCAACATATTTCCATATCTCTATCAAATCTATTCAACAAACAAAAATATCAAATCACTAATCATACCAAACAACTATTTCCCCGAGCCAACCGTTTACTGCTCCACAGACTTTTTATCGATTGGCAATGTTATCACAAATTTAGATTTGGCCAACTTGCGTCTTGGTGACACTAAATTTATTCCAATTATAAACTCTCTTACCAAATATCAGAAATCAAATATCATTAAATTGAATCTCTCTATCAATCGTCTTAGAAAACAATCTGCCATAGAGATTGCCAAATATTTGGAAAAAAATGATACTCTAGAGGAACTAAATCTTGGTTTCAATTTCCTTCGTGAGGGTGTATCATTGATTTGCAATAGTTTGATAGAAAATAACAATACTGTCCTCAAGAGTCTCAAACTCTTTGCCACACAAATCCGTAACAAAGAGGCCAAATCCATTGCCAAGCTACTATCGGTCAACAAATCAATTCAAGAACTTGATATTGGTCTCAACATAGCCATTGATCCAATTCTCCATTCTCTTGAAAGCAATCAATCACTCACCACCCTCCACGTATGCTTTAGTTCTCTCAAGGCACCATTTCTCCGTCTACTTCAAAAGAATAACAACATTACAAACATTGATGTTTCCAACTCTTCTTTTTCAACTTGGAAATCAACCAATCTTGTCAATCTTTTGATTAAAAACAAAACCATTTCAAAAATTAATTTCTCGACTGAAGATGGTCCAAATATTTTCTCTAAAAACTCAAAAATGAAGATACGTGTTTTCCCGAGTAAATTGTATCATTTTAAATAATAATAAATCCTTTTTTTTTTTTAATTATCTTTTTATCTCGTGTACCTATGTTAGCTCAAATAGTCTTGGGTTTTTTATAAAAGTTAGTGATTGAATATTTGTCTCAAGATGTGCATAGCTGAATACTATTATTCTTCGACACATATGTTGTTCAACTATGGATGTATCACAAATATATAGGCTTTCTATAAATAAACTAACAAAATGAATAAACTCTTTTATTCTAAAAACAGTGTGGATTGTATTAACATTTATCTTATATTACTTTACTTTATTGTGGTGTTTTTAAACTATTATTTATTGTTTAGTGTGACCAACTTTCTCAACTTTAACAGCACCATCTACTAATTTATAGATATACACTGTAATATTGTTACCTTGAACGTCCATTAAAACAAATGATGGGATAACATCACTAAATAAATAGATAGATATTAAATTATATATGTTAGTAAAATGATGAGTATAAAAGCATTATAAAGAGTGACACATACTTTGTAATATTTGAAAAAGAACCAGTAGCAGAACCTGGATTGACAAATAATTTACCATTTGATTCATATACATCTAAAGCATGAGTGTGACCAGTGATTAAAACATCAACATCCAATTGTCTTTGTAAAGCAGCCAAAGATACTTTATCTCCCCAAGGGACAACTTGATGTCCATGACAAAGACCAAATTTAAATTGACCAATTGTAACTACTTTAGTATCTGGATATGATGCATTCTATCATGATTTGATGATGAATTATTATTAGTAATTGCTATATAACAAATAGTGATACGCTCACTATGATCACATCTCTTGTTGATTGTACTTACTTCATCTAAATCACCTTTGACAATATGAACATCACTAGTCAAAAATTTGAAATAATCATGAATTTCTTTAGATACTAAATTACCAGTGCAAAGGATATGTTGAATCTTTTCTGGTACCTATTATTAAAATAATATATAAAGTTAGATTCACTAATCATCATAATCAAAATCATAATCTTTAATATTAACATCAATATCAATATCAACTCAACTCAACCCATTGATTATTCTACTGCTGATACTATTGATTATATAGCCATTTTGATTGCTGTATAGAAAGTGTGTATATCAACAACAACACAAAACACTTACTAAAAGCTTTTTAAACTCTGGTGGGATACCATGAGATCTGTGTGGAACGTGTACATCACCTAATACAATAATAAACTAGAAAAAAAGATCTATTAGTTTACATATCTAGTTTAATCTGTTAGATAATCGTTTATTATTTACCATTTTAAGAGTATATATTAAACTTTTAAAAAAAAGACTAAAAAAATATCAGTGCAAAGTCAAAAAAAAAAAAAAAAAAAAAAAGAAAAAGTTGAAAAATTTTTTGAAAAGGCTTTGTTATCTTTTTAAATTTCAGGGCGATATATTCAGATATAGATTAAAAAAAACTTCACACTTGAATGATGATAACTTAATACTTTTAGTTAAGCTTGGTGGTCTTTCTTTAAATAGTTAAAGATAAAAACTTTTGTTGAAATAATAATCAATAATAATAATAATAATAATAATAATAATAATAATAATAATAATAATAATAATAATAATAATAATAATAATAATGATGTTCAAATAAAAATAATAATACTTTTAAACTTATTATTTTTATTTGGAGGAAAATAAGGATTGTTTAATGAATTGAATGCTTATATAATAATAATATACTATATAGGCATTCAATTTATCCAACAGTCACTATTTTTTAAATTATTTAGCGGACAGAGAACAGTTCAGAAATTTTAAAAACAAAAATCAGTTATATATTATATATTTTAAAACATAAGTTTTATTTTATTTTATACAAATATGATGATTACATTATTAAAAAAAGGATAAAATCAACAATTTTCAATGAATACAATATCAATGAGGGCTTTTTTTTAAATAATAAATAAATATTGTTGTGTAAATGATTTAGAAGCATTTTCTGTGAACAA
>AJWJ01000264.1:0-31356 GCA_000277445.1 Polysphondylium violaceum
AAAAAATGAAAAAAAAAAAAAAAAAAAAAAGTAAGTGTAAGAAGTTAGTGAGTGAGATGACTGTTAGCTGAGTCAAAATAATTTATTGTATCGCCCCCACCCACTTTACACTACACTACACTACATTACACCAAAATACACTAGATTAGATGGTGGGTCTATCTATCGTCCATCTGTATCTACTGATTAGTGATAATAGGCTTGTGAGGATGAGCAAGGGTGTCCCCTTGAATCATTGATGACTCGACATCAATGCAAGAAAAAAAAATTGTACCCATTTTTTTTTTTTAATTTTCCATGAAAAGTAAAGTAATCTTTTACTAACAATAACTCTCTCATTATGGATAGTAATCGTAGTTATAATTGTAATAGTAGTAGTAGTAATTCATTTTGTTTACTATAGGTAGGCAGATCTTGGAGTCTAACAAACTATGTTTCCAAGTATTGTTCACATGTGAATTGATCATTATAAAACAAAAATAGAAACTTACTGGTATTGGAGATGGATAGAGAAAGATGTTTTTCTCTATTTGAATATTTAATTAGTTGTGTGTGTGTGTTTGAAAATTTCGATATTTTTTTACCCCCTTTTTTTTTTTTAAACAAGTTCAATCTAAACTCTGTTTATGAATTTTTCGGGAAATGAGGTTTTGTGGTTGGTGTTTGTGGTGGGTACTATAAATAATTATTTGTTGGTGTGTGTATGTGTGTATTTGAATTGATAATAGATTCAAGTTAATTAATTTTTTTGGCAATGAAGAAAGAAGAAAAAAAAGAGATAGAGAAGATTTTAAAAAAATTCAAAAAATGTGGGTGAAAAGGTGTGGTGGTAGTGAGATAGAAAGGCAGGCAATGAAAATGAAAAAAAAAAGAACACACCCACAACTGTTAAAACTAAATTTGGAAAGAGAAATTGATGAAGAAATTAATTTTGAATTTATTTTTTATTTTTTGAAAAAGGGTAGTACTAGTTAATTTGGTTTTACTCTTTGCTATTTACATGCATTGTATTTTAGAGAGGGGTAGATTAAATATTTGTAATACTCTGACACACATAGACACTCATAGATATCTATTTATTTATTTATTTATATTTGACAATGGAGCCTTTTCCCACATTTACAGAATTTGAAGTTTTACTCAAGGAAAATGTACAATTAAAAGAATCTTTAAAAACAATTAAATTTGACAATGGTAAATTATCAAATGACAATTCAAAAATGAAAAAGAATTTGGAAAAAGCAAGGGTCATAATCATAGAACAAAGAAAGAAAATATCAGATCAAATAGTAAACACTCATTTATTAAATGCTATCAATAATCATCACAATAATAATAGTGTTCATAACAATAGTTTTAATGATGATTGTTCAAGTGTTTATAGTTTTAATAGTAGTTATGGGCTTGGAACATCATCAACATCTATAAACCCAACACCATCTGATCTTTCAATGTCTTCATCACCCATTCATATTCCTTTACATTTATCAAACAATAGTACAAATAGTAGTAGTAGCAGTATTACTCATCATTACCACGAAATGGATACATTTATTTCAACTCCAAATTCAAATTCCGATCAAATAGAATTGGAAATCAAAGAAAAATTGGATTTGAGTAATAGTAATAATAGTAGTAGTAATGATTGTTCAAACTCTAAAAAGTTTAGAGTCCCTTTATCACCTTTGGTAAAAAGTTTTTCTTTACCATCATTATATGGTTTCTTTCAACCCTTATCCAATAATAATGAAAAAACCACAACAACAAATGAACCAACCAATAATAGTTCAACAATACATAATAATCAAAATAATTCAAATATTACAAATAATAATATCATAATAAATAACAACAACACTAGTAGTAACAATAATAATAATAATAAAGTTAATAAAATATTGGTAGATTCATTAAGATCAAAATTAAAAAAAAGTAAAGATAAAAGAAAAAAACAAAGAGAAATGATTTATCAATTGGAAAAAGAAAAGGAATCAATGGAGGAAATGAATAAATATTATAAACAAAAAATTGAAAGATTAGAAAAAGCTTTGATGAAATCACCCAAATCCCAAGCAAAACAACAATTTATTTTATCACCAAGACTTAACCATAGTAATAGTACCAATATTAGTAATAACACAAACAATACAAGATTAAAAAAACAAAAAAGTATAATGGATTTATCATCACCATCATTGACATCACCATCATTGTCATCAAAAAGTACAAGCTTTGAAGTCATTGTATTATAATTATAAAACACAACAAAAGAAAAATAAAATTCATTTATTTATTTTACTCTCTTAAAATAGACTTTATATTCGGGATAGACCTGACTTGATTCATAGACAATGTATTCTCTGAGTAATAGCGTTGCCTTTGGGCCGTAGTTTGCTTTTGATTCACCAACCACACTGTGATGAATATTGATGCCATCAGGTTTCTTTGGCTCTGTTCTTCTGCCATGCCAAAAGTTGCCCGGAGAGTTGCCTCTGAATACATTTTCAATCAAAGAGTCACCCAAAACGACACGACAAACCAATAGACATACTTCGTCTTTGGCCGAACATCTGCACGACTGAGCCAAGAAACCGCTGTTGGTGCAAGCTCCTGCGTGACAGTATTGATTGGATTTTGAAGAGTTTTCGGCAAAATAGAGACCGGCACCAAACATGCCCTCTAGTGAACAGAATCGAGGGTCAAAGCCAAATTTAGCAATACCAGTGACTGAACTCACATTGAGACCGTGGAAAAGAAAACATTCGTTGGCATTCTCGTCTACCGATGGACTGTTGGGGATGTTGGTGAGGATTTTTTGTACAGGTGGTGCGAGTTGTTGGCAATCGTCCAATATCTTTTGTTTTCTGGCATGATATCTAGTCCATAGAATGGGGTTTTGAATACGAACCACTCTGGTCACTTTGAGTGTATTAAACACCACGGGTGAGAGTGTGACGGTGCCCTTATGATTGGAGGCAATGGTTTTTGTAAACAACTCACTCATCCATTTGAATTCACTTTCGTGATTCAATATATCCACCTCTTTGTAGTCCATTGTATCGACATCGGTCCATGTTGTTGGACATGATAATATAGTTGATAATGATATTTTAGTTGGTATTGCGGCTGTTGGTGCTGCTGGTGGTGGTGCTGCGGTTGATGTAGTAGTGGTGGTGGTGATGGTTGTGCCATCATCTTTTTTAGCCTTCTTTTTAACTATATTTGGTGCAGGTGTAGGTGTAGTTGTAGGCACTACGATTGGAGTAGTTGCCAAAGATGCGGTTGGGGGTAAAAGGGTAATGGGTGGGGGATGTGAGGCTGTTTTGGTTTGTTTCTTCTTTTTAGATTTCTTTGCGTCTTCTCTTTTAATGTTTCTTCTCTTACTATTGTCATCATATCTTCTCTGCAACATATTTTGGAAATCTACAAATCTTTCTTTATCAACTTTAAGTTCGTGGTCATTGTTTTGGAATGATTTTTCCAATTTCTTTGCCATTGTTTTATCATATTTAATCCAAACATCTTGATGACCTCCTCCATTTGCTGGTCCTCCATTACTATCGCCTGCCCAATACCATGATGGTAAATAATCTTCATTGTCACTATCGTCATCATCGCTACTACTATCACTATCGCTACTATCACTACTACTGCTATCACTGCTACTACTATCACTATCTTTCTTTCTCTTTGCTTTATTTCTTGTTACTTTTGTTGGTTTTAATACTGTTTTTGTTGAACTTGGTACACTAGAAAAATGTGTTGGTGAGTATAGGTAATTTGGATGTTTCGTTGAAAGGTCAGTCGTCACGTCACCCATATACATACATTTCTTTTCTTTCGACAGTTCTTGATTTACTATTATCATCATATCTAGATTGAACCATATCATCAAAATTGATAAATCTTTGTTTATCAACTTTAAATACTTTATATTTTGCAACTTTTGGTTTCATAAGATGTTGTTGATATTGTAATTCTATCTCTGTATTTAAATTTGAATCATATTCTACAAGTATATCTTGTTGAGCCCCTTTACCACTATCTCCTGCCCAAAACCATTGAATTTTTTTTAATCCACTACTATTACTACTTTGCAATGGTGGAGGTGTTGGTGTAGTAGTTGGGGCTGTTGTAGTTGTTGCAGTAGTTGTAGTCGTAGTAGGGGGAGGTGAAGTTGAAGGTGTAGTATTACTTGACCCATTAGTACTGCTAGCAGTAGGTGCAGGTGTGGGTGTAGGTATAGCGGCTGGTTTCTTTTTTGGTGGCATTTGATGTGGCTATGAGTGATTGATTATATCTATAATCAATGTGTGTTAATACAATACAAAATAAAAAAATGAAAAATAGATTTTGAAAAAAATGAAAAACTTTTGTGAGCATTTTTCTGAGAAAAAAAATTCAAATTTTAGGAAAAAAAATAAGATGGCAACTGTGTGGAGATATGTTAAAAGTTCAAACAAGGATTCATATGGAATCAATGTTATATTTGTTTATTTTAAATTAAAATTCAAATTCATTGATTTACCAATAAAGTAGTATTTGTAGGCCAATTCTTGAACTTTTTTAGAGAGGGGCTTACCAGCACCATGACCGGCATTTTGGTCGACAAGAATAAATAGTGGAGTGCTTACTTTATCACCGAGGTTGTGTTGGAGTTGGGCAGCGTATTTAAAAGAGTGGGCTGGAACGACACGATCATCGTGGTCACCGGTGGTCACCAACATGTTGGGGAATTGAGTGGCGGTGGTGGGGATGTTGTGGAGTGGAGAGTATTTGTGGATGACGTCAAACATTTCTGCATCATCAGGATTTCCATAGTCACTGGTCCAGTGTTGGCCAATAGAGAATTTATGGAATCTGAGCATGTCCATAACGCCAACGTCTGGAATGACAACCTTGAAGAGATCGGGTCTTTGGTTGGCGAGGGCCCCCATCATGAGGCCACCATTGCTGCCACCGGTGATAGCTAGACGATCCTTGTTGGTGTATTTCTCGTTGATGAGGTACTCTGAGGCGGCGATAAAGTCGTCATAGGCGTTTTGTTTGTTTTTCAAACTGCCCTTTTGGTGCCATTGACGGCCATACTCGCCACCACCACGGATGTTGGCCACAGCAAACACGCCATCAAAGAGATCAATGAAAAAGATGTTGTTGAGTGAAAAGTAGGGAGAGTAGCTAATGTTGAATCCACCATAGCCGGTCAACAGGGTAGGGTTGTTGCCGTTGAGGACAAGGCCTTTTTTGTGGACAATAAACATGGGAACACGGGTCTTGTCTTTGGATTCGTAAAAGACTTGTTTGCATTCATAGTTGTCGGGATCATAGTCTTTGATTTCGGGCTTGATAAACACTTGGGATTGGTTTTCTTTGCAATCAAAGTAGTAGATGGTGTTGTGGATAAAGGATTGGAAGAAAAAGTAGACGTGGTCGTGAAGATGGGTGCAGTAGAAATTGTAGACTGAGCCAGGACCTGGAAGGGGCACGTTTTTGATGTAGGTACCTTTTCTGTCATAGATTTGAATTTGGTTGCAAACATCTTTGGTGTACTCGAGATAGAGGAGACCGCTGGCAGGAGTGGATGCGTGTTCAAGGAGATAGTCTTTTTCAGCAACCAATTCTTTGACCACGACAGAGGAGGGTTTGATTTCCGATGGGTTAGTGGGAATGGTCACAGTGATCATTCTGTTCATTGGTGCATTGAGATTGGTAACAAAGGTGACTACATTGTCTTGGTTGCAAATATAACTGTAGCTGGCATCAAAGTTTTCAAACACCTTGTGTACTTCCAATTTATCAGAGGTCTTTTTGACAAATACATCGTCCCAATTGCAAATGACAGACAACTCAACCTCTGGGTTGCAGTCTCTAGAGGTATGGATGAAAAGGTATTTGAAATCATCTGAAAACTCTGGTGAGAACATATAATTTGCATGGCTTTCGTCTTGGAATACTAGAGTGTCGCTGGATTGATCTTGGCCAATCAAATGGTAATAGAGCTTTTGATACTCATTCTTGTCAGTTTCAGTACCCTTTTCAGCATCACCCAAACCAGCAGGCTCTGGGAAACGACCATAAATAAAACCCTTTTCTTCACGATCCCATACTGGTTGTACAAATTTACACCATTCAATGGTTTCTGGAGATGATCTAACTAATTTGGCGTTTGAGTCAACAGTGTCTGGTATTTTTGCAACATAAATGGATACCCAATCACTACCTCCCTTTGAATAGGAAATAATAACATTCTTTCCAGAGTTTGAAACATTAAATGATTGTAAACTCCATGTGCCATCGGTTGATTCTTGATTTGGATCAAATAATACAATGGCGTTATCGATGCCTCCTTTATCTAAATCTGCCATATAAATGATACCTTGATTTAATTTACCTGGATTCTTTTGAAAGAATAATCTATAATAAATATACTACTATTAGTATATGTGATCCTCCGTTCCTACTATGGTATCCTGTATATAATACAAACTTTGAGCCTCTTCTCTTAAAGAAGTTATATTTTGGGTAATCAAGTTTATCAAGTAATTGGTTTTTAATCTTTTCAAGAGTGGGATCTTCTACATTGTCTTTTTGAAAAAATGTACGGGTAACTTTGTTTTGACTATCGACCCATTGTTTGGTTTGTTCAGAGTTTTGTTCTTCTAGCCATCTGTATGGATCAGGTACTGTGACTACTCCTTTTTCTTTTGATTTAAAATCATCTTTAATACTATCATCTCTTTTACTATTTGGATAATTATACTTCATATTAAATCTATTTTTATTGCTATTATTATTATTTGGTTTTAATACTGCAGTGGTGGTGGTGAAGTGTGCTAAATTTAATTTTTTTGTTGATTGGACCACTCTGTTGATCATAATCATCTGTGCATTTTTTTTTAATTTATTTTTTCTCTAAATTAAAAAAATAAGGAGTGGTTAATTTTTATTTGCAATGGATAAGTTTGATGTAAGGTATTTCAAAGAATGGTTATTGAATTTAAAGTTTCCCGAAGAAATCTTCGTTGTATAATCTTTAATAAAGTATAAATTTAATAAAATTTTAAAAGAATATCATCAAGGCTCCATAGCATAGTGGTATTGCGCTTCCCTAGTAAGGAAGAGGTCATGGGTTCGATCCCCATTGGAGCCTTTTTGTAATCAAACTCATTTATCGGGTTTTCGAACTTGTAATATTGGTTGGATGGTGTATATCCGGTCGTTTCTAACCTAATGGATAAAATAGGAATGTCTTTACCGAATCACGCGATTTTGTCAAAAAGTCGGTTAAAAATGTGAAAAGACACCTGGTGTCTTACAGAACTGCAAAATTATAATAGGAATGTGTAATGATAATGTTTAATAAAATATGGATGATCTATAGGGTGTAGATCATATATATTGTATTATAGATGGAGGAGGTTTGCCTGATCTTCAAGATATGAAATATGATAATATGTGTATGTTTACAATTGGTGAATAAAAACGAATGAATGTTTATTTTTATAAATTTAAAGTTTTTATGTTTTGAAAATCATGCCAAATAATGCGCAATGATTAACGTGAGGATTTCCATCCATTACAAATGCATAAAAATACTACATGTATTCCATTATATATACATATAAAGTCTTAAACTAAATCTCTATCGTATGATGCTACACATCTAGCAGTTATACATCAACTTCTATACCCATTAACCTCTAACTCCTTATCGGTTATCCTTTAGGCCAACGGTACACATATTAACGTCCTCTGTTTGCGCATTCCTCTTGAATACCAAACTATTTAAACTTAATATTATTAAAATAAAAATTTGCCAATCTTATTTTGTTTATATCAATCTTATTATTTACTTGAATTTATATTAAAAATGAGTCGTGTCCCATAATATTAATCTTATATTTAAAATTTTATAAAAACAATAAATAAAGATCATCAGATCCAGTCTGTTTTGCGCACTCCTTCTCACCACAATATAAGCCTTTTGTATCATATATTGGACCAAAACTAAAGATACTACTTTTGAGATATGTGAAAATAAATATTTAAAAAGAGATTGCTGTCAATTTATCTATGAATATTTGATGAGTTGATGTGTAGATACTACATCTACCTTAGTGTGTATACAAATAGTCAATTTAAGATCTAAGATTAATCTGCATTTTCACCGAATTAATTCATAATTAAATGAGATTTAAAAACTAATTATATTACTTTTTCAAGATTTGGGTAAGTTCTAAAACCTATTGATTCATTCAGAGATCCTGTAGGTTACCATGTATCAGTTCGGAGTTAACCAATACTTTATTTCTAAAATTGAAAAAAATGTATGGACAACAATAGTATATTTTTTAAGTGATTTATATTTTAAATATTAACATTCGATATCTAAAATGTACCCTATACAAAGGGGCTGAGGGTAGCAAGTATCAAAGTTTTAGTCAATCTAATCTAATGCGGCTCAAAATTTATTTTTAAAAAATTATAAATCTTTTCAATCTATAAAATGTATCTAAGATAAACTAGCTTGAGGGTCAAGCCTCAGTTTCAATAATATGTACATTCAGCATTGATGTCTATACCCAGGTGTCGTTACAGTCTACTCTGAAAGTATTATCATATCTATATATGAATGGGCAACCCCACCCCAAAATAAAAATACAAACAGATAAAAAAATGACCCATGATATTTATGTGGGTGGTTTTTTTATTTAATTTAATTTAATTGATTATTAAACTACAAATTATCAATTTAAATTAAACATTTGTTAAATTTATTGAGAGAATAAATAAATTTTATTTTTTTTCTTTTTATAAATTTGATACAATCTAACAATAATGTTTTTTTTTCTTGCAAAAAAAAACCTTTTACACTCGGTTTGTTGGTTAAGGAAGTTGATGCTATTAGAGCCCAGTTTTTAGATGCCGATAAGGATAGCCCTGTATACAAGGGGCGCATTACCCCATGTTATTACAAGTACAGAAATAAAGTTGGAAGACAAGCTTTAATGAAAACAGGCAATTATCCCAATTATCCTACGGAATTTGCAATGTTTGACGGTGATGAAAACGTTGGGTCTGCAAGTGACAATTTCCACTATGAAAGTAGAGATGAGATAGATGCTATGTTTGACAAAGATAATAAATTTAGATCTCATTCTGGTAGTCTTAGGTTAAATGGTGATCTATATTATATAAATACAATATTTACAGATGGCCGTAATAGATTTATAAAATCCCTATCAATGAAGGAAAGAGAAGATGGTTCAATGAGTGCCATTGTCAGCTATAAATATTTTTATAAAATAGATGGAGCTAATAATGTTGTACATTTGGTAGGATATTATTATAAAAGTCCACCAGATTTTGAAAGGGTAAAACAAATATATCGTTCAGCTGCTATTACAATTGCTGGAATAGGGAAAAATGTCGGAGGAAGTTATTGTAACAAAGTTTAAAAAATTAAAATAAACATGGATACTGTATAAAAATATTGATTAAT
Source organism: Polysphondylium violaceum (assembly GCA_000277445.1). Classification (NCBI taxonomy): domain Eukaryota; phylum Evosea; class Eumycetozoa; order Dictyosteliales; family Dictyosteliaceae; genus Polysphondylium; species Polysphondylium violaceum. The sequence goes on from AJWJ01000264.1 coordinate 9,503, forward strand.
TACTCTAATATGGAGGCGTTCTTAGGAACAAATTTTTTTCGTCGGAAAATTTTATCAATAAATATATTTGTCAAATTGCCAATCAAATAAGAATATAAATAGTAATAGTATATGATATTTGTTATCTGTTTGGTGATGGTTGAGTTCTTGCCTACTGAGGTAATTAATTTTGTTGAGGTTTTACGAAGGACAAGCATTCCTAAGCGTATTTGTTTTAATCATTTTCGGTTCACCAGCTTTTTTTGTCTTAATTCGTGTCTTCACATCTAATTTAGAAATGGCACTATTGGGTTTGAAATTAGGAAACAATCTATAGTTAATGTTTTTTTTGAGCTGGACGGACAAATGGCAAGCACTCATGGGCTCTAAAATTGTAATGACTGGAGGGGCACAATTAAACCTGGGGGACATCTAAGGATTTCTAGAGTGGTATCAGAATAAACTGAGCTGTTGGATGGGCACAGTTACCATATGGGAATGGGTCAGAAGCATATTGGACAAGAGGTTTACCGTCATGCTTGGACCTGAGCTGAATCATCTAGTTTATATTTTTTTTTGTATTAACAAGGGATCACTCTGTCATTGAATGATCCCTCAGAAACTTTATTTAATAAATTTAGATTTAAATAAAGTATGTATACATAAAACCAACACTCGAATACATAGTGTTGGAAGGTTGAAATTTTTGTTGAATCTCTCCAGGACGACTGTTATATGATCTTGGTTCTGTCTTGTTGGGTCTTTATTGTAGTTTCTGAGAAGGGCGTGTGCATGACCAAGTGTGCTGGACTAGGCAGTATGTTACGATAATGTGAGTTTATTTTTGATGAATTCTTGGTTGAGTGTTGGAGTGTTGATTTCGTTGTGGAGTTTGTTGTTTCGGTATCTAGTTTAAATTTATTCTAAAAAGATCTATATCAACCAAAGCTCGGATGGTGTAGTTGGTTATCACGAATCCTTAACACGGATTAGGCCGTGGGTTCGATTCCCGCTCTGAGTTATTTTTTTTTTTTTTTTTTTCTAGGTTCTAACCGACCGAGGGAGATTGCGCTTCGCCTGGTCAGCACAGGAGAGTGTGCCAGTGGCATAATGGTACCAACAGATGCGCCAGGAGCTGGGTTGTCCATTGGTATGCAAAACGTAAAAAATGAGAAGTTTTACTAGGAGTAGAGAAACCCTAAAAAAGCCGTAAAAACTTTTAAAGAGATCTGGACACGAGATTTTTTTTATGTTTTTTGTGCAGTTTTTTTTAATAAAATATGGATGATCTATAAGGTGTAGATCATATATATTGTATTATAGATGGAGGAGGTTTGCCTATCTTACAAGATATCTAATATGATAATATGTATGTTTACGATGGGTGAATAAAAACGAATGAATGTTTATTTTTATAAATTTAAAGTTTTTATGTTTTGAAAATCATGCCAAATAATGCGCAATGATTAACGTGAGGATTTCCATCCATTACATTTTTGAAATTACAATTATTTATTAAAAATTCAATTATCATTTTTAATCTAAGTATTAGTTTTTGTAATAATTTATTCATTTTATTCATTTAATTCATTAATTAACTTTGCAACAAGAGCAGTCCACCCAGTTTGGTGAGAAGCTCCTAAACCTAGACCATTATCACCATGGAAATATTCATGGAATAGTAAATTATTCTTCCAATGCTCTTTTTGATAGATTGGTTTATTGGCAGTGAATTTTCTAACACCTTTTTCATTTTCACTAAAGATACCAACAATTCTTTTTGAAAGATCATCAGCAATTAAATTTAAACTGAAAAGATGACCAGAACCAGTAGGATATTCCAATTGAAAAGAATCACCATAATATTGATAATAGGTTCTAAGACTTTGAATCATTAAATAATTGACAGCCAACCAAACAGGACCTCTCCAGTTACTATTTCCACCAAACATTCCACTTGTACTTTCACCTGGATTATAATCTACACGAGCAGAATCGCAGCTTTCCAAAATGAATGGATTCTCTTGGTGAGTTTTACTGAGGGAACGAATACCATTCTCTGAGAGGAACCAATTTTCATCCAACATTTTACCCAAAAGTCTTTGCAATTTCTCTTTATCAACAATAGAGAGTAATCTATTACCATTTTCACCCAAAATGGTAAATGGAGCAATGTTTTTAACCAAATTGGGTCTATATTTAACAAACCAATCCAATCTTTCCTTAAACTTTGGCAAGGCGACTAGAGTTTCACTGTCCAGAATTTCACAGGCAAACAATGGAATTAAGCCAACGAATGAAAAGATTTTAATTTGAGAGGATGAATCTTTTGGTGAGAAAATACTATCGAAAAAGAAACCTTCTTCTTGATTCCATAAGCCAGACTTTGAAGTAATACTTTTTGCAATATTAATAAAGTGTTCGAGGAATTTGGTGGCAATTGATTCATAAGCTTTTCTTTCTTTTGCAAGGATTAAAGAAATTTTCAACATATTGGCGCTATAGAAAGCCATCCAACTCGTTCCATCGGCTTGTTGAAGTTTTTTGCCTTCAGGAAGTTTAGAGGATCTATCAAAAACACCAATATTATCTAAACCTAAAAATCCAGTCGATTCAAAAATATTATTACCATTGACATCTTTTCTATTGACCCACCAATTGAAATTTAAAAGACACTTGTGAAACACTTGTTCAAGAAATTCCAAATCTTTTTCACCAGTTGTTTTTTCAATATGTTGATAAACCATAAGACAAGCCCAAGCATGAACTGGTGGATTTACATCACCAAAATCCCATTCATAAGCTGGAAATTGACCAGAGCTATGTGTATACCATTCTCTCGTAATTAAAATCAATTGTCTCTTTGTCCATTCTACATCTATCAACATCATTGGCATCATTTGAAAAGCTAAATCCCAAGATGCAAGAAATGGAAATTCAAATTTATCCGGCATACTTATAACATCATTGGCATAAAAGTGATCCCTAAATTTATAAGTTTAAATTATTAATTAATATATATTCAAATATATTGTATAGAAATAAATAATTACCAATGAGAATTTCTTTCAACTTTTTCAGGACGAGGAAAATTTGGATCACCATTTTTCCACATGTTTACACCAAAATGATAATATTGTTTTGTCCAAAGTAAACCAGCCAAAGATTGACGTTGAATTCTTTTAGTATCAACAGACATTGAGCTTGTATGAACAGATGATTCATAGAATTGATCAGCTTCTTGAATACGAGTTTCAAAAATTGAATCAAAATCGATAAATGGATTTTCAGGTTGTTGATAGTTTGAAAATCTAATTTTAACAGTATAAGATTCACCTGGTTTAACAAGTTTAAAACATTTTGCGGCTACCTTGCTGCCCATTTCATTGTTTGTACAACCTTTTTCTTGATAAACAACTGCATTATTAATACCATCTTTAACATAGGGTGATTTGTTTGGTACATTGAATAATCTTTGGTTGTTGGTTTCATTGTCTGTGAATAAATAGGTGGTTCTTGGATTCTCTGGATCATAGACAGAATAATATCTCTTGCCAATATGAACCTCTTCAGTTTCCAATTGATTGGTGTTTTTGTTTTTAATAACTGGCTTTCTATCACTGTAGCCCCAAGACCATGTGTTTCTGTACCAGAGATGTGGTAAAATATAAATGGGTGCCTCTTTATCTTTGGATCTATTGATGGCTGTAATTTTACAAAGAATATCATCTTGATCTGCTTTGGCATACTCTATGTAGCAATCAAAGTACTCGTCATTATCAAAGATTCCTGTATCTTCAATTTCATATTCAGCTTGATATCTATCACGTGCTCTACTCTCTTGCTCCAATTTAGAGTAGGGATACTCATTCATTGGATATTTATAGAGCATCTTTGAGTAAGAATGAGTGGGTGTGTTATCCAGATAAAAGTAGTGTTCCTTTACATCCTCACCATGATTTCCTACAGTTCCAGGTAAACCAAACAATCTTTCTTTAATAATTGGATCTTTACCATTCCAAAATGCATTACCTAAACAAATGTTTTGGAATCTATTACAAAATCCACCAATACTATCTTCACTCCAACGATAGGCTCTACTTCTTGCATGATCTTTTTTTTTATGAAGTTAATATATTGGATCATTTTCATTGGTTATATTTATACATACCATGTGGAAAGTAATCCCAAGTATTTGAGGAATTTGGGCTATAATCTTCTTTTACTGTACTCCATTCTCTATCTCCAACATAAGTTCCCCAATTTTTCCAATCTGCTTTTCTTTCCAAAGAATCTTGTAATCTTTGTTTTTCTGGTATCATATTATTATCTATAAATGAAAAAAAAAAATGAAAGGAGGCCTCAGACTTTTATACTTTTTTAATTCAGAAAATATCCAAAATTTGTAAAAACACACTCTTCGAATATTCTGGTGGCTTTTTTTTCACAAAAAAAAATTAAAAAAAAAAGCATTGTACAACGATTCGGGATTTTGGACAAGTCTTTGAACATTCTCGAAAATTTGGTGATCTTTAATTTTGTACAAGTTAGCTATGGGATCTCAAGTAAAGTTTTTCTGCCGCTTTATTATTCAGATAAAAATATACTTTAAACACCAAGTTTGAGTAATAGAATAAATATAATCTTCCCTTGGATAAAAGTTCATGAAATTAGGGGGGAAATCTGACAGGGAATTAAAAGATAAAATGTTGTAAACTTTTTTATTTACTTAATGCTATTAAAATAAATTTGATTCATCAGCCGATGGAGTTGTACCTGAAAACATCGTGGGTAAATTGTGAGTTTTGTATTGGATCTAGAATTTAAGTTACTGATAGCTTGGGATATGAGTTTCGCTATGTATTGTGTAACTTTGCAACACTTCTTGGAACATATTTGGATAGATCTTGTTTTTGGCTATCACAATGGATATAAAATTCTTAACTGTTGATGGAATAATACCAGTATATTTGTCGCCATTCTTTGCAATCTTTTTACTCGATTCCAGGATTTTAAGAACTCGTGCATGTGATAAAGAAGATCTTTGAGCAATGTATTTTTCAGGTAAATTTAATTAATTTTCTTTTTGGATTCAATATTGACTCATTTAAAAAAAAACACCAACACTGGCTCTACAAATTATAATATTTTGCAATAAATATCAGGGATGTTGTGTTAATTATTATTTATATTATTTTATTATTTACTATTAATATTAGACGACTATTATTTATAAATTAAGAAATGATTATACTTTTGGTTTCAGGAGGTAAACCAGGTAAAACTAAAATTTTCAAACAACCTTTTTCAGGTTTAGCAGAATAATTTTCAACATCAGCGGCAGAAGCAGCTGGTTTTTGGTGGGGGATTTGATCAACTTTTGAGAATTTCAATTCAGAAGTACCTTTTTGAGAACGATATGGAATAGAGTCTTTGAATTCAATTTGAATGTTTTTCTGTAGATTTTCATGATATAGTTTGGAAAGAAGAGTAATGAGTACAGTTTTTTTGTTGGTTTCACACACGTAATCGTGCTCATTGGCCACGTGAATGACAAAGAAATTGTCTGATAATTTGCTGAGAGTGATGTTTTCAATAGATGAAAAGGGGATCTTTCGTTTGATGTTAAACCATGAACCATCCTTTTTGGGCTTGTGGCTACTGATGGCATAGATGTGGGATTTGGTGATTAGGAGTGCACGTTTTTGGATCTTGTGGTGACGACTGACTTTGTTTACGTGGACAGAGAGTTCAAGTGTACCTTGATCACCTTCTTCTTTTTTAATGGTGGCTTGGGTGAATGAGTCTTTAGCCAAGGAAAGGAAATCGCCAATAAAGGCAATGCTGCCCAATTGAATAGATTGTCTGTTTCTCTCTTTGTTGTTGAGGAAAATAGAGAGTGATTGGTTCTTGAGTTTGACGTGTTCTCTACGCAAGAGCCAGCCTCTGTAGGATCTTTGAATCTTTCTAGCGGCAATGGTTCTCTTGTACCATTGTCTTTGTTTATACATTTTCCAAACCGATTGAAGCATGGTGACTAATTGTTCAATTCTAACGACACGTTTATCCTCAAGAGAGTGAAGAGGTTGAGGATTTCTAATAAATATTTTTGTTTTTCCAAATTGATACTCTTGCTTGGGGATGCCGAGTTCATCGAGCAACAATTGAGCACCTTGTTGGGCATCACCAGTCCATTTTGGCCAAGTTGATTTAGCCAACATATAATAACGACGCATAAATTTAGCAAAAGTTTGACGATAACAGTAACCTGCTCTTCTGACCAAAAGATTCTCATAGAGACCTAAATAACGAACCTGTTCTGAACATTTTTCTTGATCCCAATCCAATGATCTCTTGTTTTCATTTGGTTTAATACATCTAATATAATGTGGAGAACAGCTATACAATGACTTTAATAGAGCGCCAACTTGGTTCTTGAATTGGAAACCAGCAGTGATGGGTCTCTTTTTATCGGTTGGAATGACAGATTTTGCACCAGTGTTGGCATAGCCACCTCTGACCATTTTATCACGATTCTTTTTCTCTTGTTCAACATCCTCCAAGGGTGGTGCGACATAAGTGAAAATTTCATTCACTAAGGCCACCTTGCTTGACAAGGCCAATGTAACCAAATCATTGAAAAGAGTGTCTCTATTCTTGTCCAAGAAACCATTGATATTATAGAATACCTTGCCGGCATAGTGATCAATGATAAATTGATTTCTTACTTGTTGAACATTGCTATAGTGAGAGTTGTTGGCAAAGTGTTTGTTTAGTTTTTCCATAAGACTGGCATCATTACCTTCGGGAAAGAGACACTCTTCGTCCAACAATGAAAGAATGCCAATGGGTTTCTTTTCAATGAGATCAACACATGGCTTATTGTTTATATAATCGACTGGGATCCATTTGATGCCCTCGGAAACGTATTCTTCTTGTTCAGTTTTCAATGTGAGATCAATAAAGATTTGTTGAAGAGTTTCATTGACATAGTTTATACAAAATTGTTCAAAACTATTGTTTTCAAAGATTTCAAAGCCATAGATATCTAATACACCAATCACTTTACCACTGGTTTTAACTTCGATGGATTCATTGATCTTTCTAACAATGAAATCAAATAGCTTACTATAGAGTGCTTTGGCAAATGCATCTCTGGCATAGAGTGCTTGTTCAACATTTTGAGGAACTTGGTAATTTGATACACGGGCACCTTGACCTGTGCTAATCATACGAGAGATTAATGATTGTTCCAAGAGAATTGGATCCACACCCATGAGCTCGCCAATAGTGTTGGCAATGTTTTTGTCGGAAATGGTTGCATTACTATTGTTTCCAGTGCCAGTGGCAGTGAAATTAAGATTACCAAGTAGTAAAATGGCAGAGAGTAATCTAAATATTTGTTCTTGTAATGGTTCATCAATGCCAACGATTTTCATTGCATGTCTGGTTTGTTTGAATGCCACATTGTCATCGATGCCATCGGCAGTGTAGCATTTGCCTTTGTTGAGGTAAACATAGCTCTCTGGTGAGAGTAGATGAAGTTTACTCTTTTCCTCAGCACTTGCACCTCTGAGAAGTTGATAGAAAATATGGAAATTTCTTTCGCCCACAGTTTGATTGATGACACGTGATTTCTCCAAGAGATAGTTTGTAATTTTTCCACCCTCTGGATCACCGCCAAGATTGAATTGAATCTCCATATATTTTCCAAAACGACTTGAATTGTTGTTTCTCAAAGTCTTGGCATTACCAAATGCCTCTAATAGTGGATTGGATTCGAGAATTTGTTTCTTGACACGTTCAACCTCTGTGCTGCTCCCTGTGATACTTGCAATGTATTGCATAATATATTTGGATGCTTCTGTTTTACCTGCACCAGATTCACCACTAATAATAATACATTGATTCTCTCTTTCGCTCAACAATGATCTGTATGCCTTGTCTGCAATACTATAGATATGTGGAGGAATTTCAAATTCATGTTTGCCCTTGTATAAGTTAATTTGATCTTTACCATAGATTCCCAATTGTTTATATGGATTTAATGAAATTAAAACTGGTCCAATTGATGTCTTTTTTTTTTATTTATTTTTTGTTTAATCAATTAATATTTATTTCAAGATCTAGCTATGTATAATAATAAAATATCTATAAATAAATATACATACATAAATAACACCATCTTTATATCTTTGATTTAAATTATCTAATAAAGATTTTTCAGACACTTCAGTCAACATTACCAAATCATCAACTCCAACATTTTTTTGTTTTGTTGCCTAAATATAGATATAGAGTTAACTTTTATGATTTAAACGAATTTATATGTCTGTACTCAAATACTTACCATTTTGATTTCTATATTTATTTATATCTATATATATAGATATATATGCTAATTTATATCTTTGATGTGATAAAACTGAGATCTATAAAAATAAACAAGTGATCAGTTTATCTAGTGAGATAAATAAATATAGTTGTAAAAATATGTATTAAAGGAAAAAAAACAATGAGATGTGATGTTTGTATAAAAAATGACACACCACCACACCTAACCACAATAGAAAGATTTTTTTTATTTATTTTTTTTTTCTAAAAAAACATCAAAAACCAATTTATTTGAAAACTGGCTAGTAAAAATTTTTGATAAAATGCAAATGACCCAAAAAAAACAATCAAATAATTTCTAAAAATGGGCGGGACGAATACTAACGAAACGGATCAATTTTTTGAAAATTACACACAATCAAACAAATATGACTATGATGATGATGATGATGATGATTAATGTGATAATGAGAATTAGGGTTTTATTTCACCAAGATATATGGTTTTGTCAGATGAACATGAGGCAATGATAGGTTCGGTGGGATGAAAGACAACTTCGTTTACTGTGCCGCTGTGGCCGGGGAGGCGGTATAGGAGGTTGGTAGTGTTGGTGTCCCACACGTAGACGAGTCGGTCGGCTGAGCCGGCGGTGACTCTGTTGCCGTCGGGTGACCATGAGCATTTAATAAGATTCTTTTCAAAACTATGTTGTGCGCCAATAAAGGTCTTTAGACAACGATTGGCCGGTGCGTACGGTCTGAGATCCCACATTGACACACTGTTGTCCATCGAGTTGCTCAAAAGATACGAGCCGTCCTTGCTCACAGACAACGAGGTGATGGTGTCGTGATGTCTGTTCAACACCATCGAGGGCTCGTCGCTGTTTCTGAGGTCCCACACACGTATCACATTGTCGATGCCACCGGTGATCACTGCATCGCTGGCATCGGTCCAACACACCGATGTCACGGGGAATTGGTGTTTAAAAGAGTGTGTGCTTGCCTTCATACGTGTGTCAAATACTCTGGATGTGTTGTCATCAGACGCAGAGGCAATCAATGGTGGTCCTCTTCTTGCAGGACAACACGAGTTTATAAATGACTTGTGCTCTCTGATTCTCTTTATCAATTTGCTGTTCTCTACATCCCACACACCGATTGATTTATCTGTCGATGCCGAGTACATTTCCAACGAGTCTGTCGACCAATGCAACTCTAATACTGCTCCTTTATGTCCTCTTAAAACTGAATAATTTTTACATTCCTCTCCATATACATTCCATAAAACTGTTGTTGTGCATTGTGTAAAGGGTAGGGTATATAGTAAACGATTGTTAGTATCCCAATCGATCAGCACTGTGCGTTGTTCTATCTATCAATACTTACAAATCTCTTTATCAAAACCACCAGATGCCAATAAATTACCGGTGGCATCAAATTTAACTGTATAAACCTCACCTCTATGACCAGTGAGATGCATGATGGGTGATGATAGCTTTGATGTTCTTTCTGTACCCAAAATGATCTCTTTACCACCACCTTGACTCGTTACAATAGCGAGATCATTGTTCTTTTTAGACTTTTTAGGTGTACCTTTATTGCTATTATTATCTGTTACTATTAATGCACCATTGTTATTTTCATTTTGTTTTCTTTTCTTTTTACTGTTGTCCATTTGGTGTAATATATATAAAAGGATAATAATTTTACAAAAATATCATAAAAAAAAAAAAAACAATAAGATTCATTTTCCAATGTGTATCATAAGGTGTTGTTCATACCATAGATAGTGCCCTGACTTCATTTTTATTACATTAATGAAAAGAGATCGAATAAATAGAGTTTTTGAGTTGAATAGCTGTATAGTTGTAGGAGGGAAAGGGAGGTGGCCTTGTATACCTTGTTCAACCTTTTGTAATTTTTTGATATAATTAGGATTTCTTGTTCCTTGCCCTCTTTTTTTTGTCATTTGGTTTGGTTTAAATTAAGTAGACTGTCTATTTTTTGATTTTTTTTTTTTGTGTTGTTGCAATAAATTTATTACATAATAATAATTTTTATGTGAAGCTCGGATGGTGTAGTTGGTTATCACGAATCCTTAACACGGATTAGGCCGTGGGTTCGATTCCCGCTCTGAGTATTTTCCATTAAAAATCCTTTGTCGGGACAGATATCCTTATTATAATAATTGGATTGATCCTATTATTTTTTAATAAAATATAGATGATCTATAAGATGTTTGCCTATCTTCAGGATATCTAATATGATTATGTGTATGTTTGCAATGGGTGAATAAAAACGAATGATGTTTATTTTTATAAATTTAAAGTTTATGTTTTTGAAATCATGCCAAATTATGCGCAATGATTACTAATTGTATTCTAATATCTGTACATACACTGTGTTAAGCATAGAATACAATTTGTAATTGTATGCATTATCGTTATAAAGAGTCTTAGGCTATATCTATAGCGCTATAACTGTATGCTCTATTCGTTTTTCATTAACTTCTATATCAACTAACCCAGTATTCTTATATATAATTATATTTACCTGTACTTTTATTAATTATATAATTATATATATGTGTATATAAATTATAATAATTAAGATATTATAGAATAGTTTGACAAAGTTTATTATTACAATATAGATTGTTTCTAAATGGTTAAGCAGAAATACACAATCTTCACACAATATTATTATTTAAATATTGAACACTAGTCCTAAATGTGATCATTATTCTATCAAATATTAAATTAAGCCACTTGGTTTTTTGTAATTTACCCCCCCCCCCCCCCCCGACTAATGAATTTTACATTACAAGGATTCTTTTTTTAAAAATTTTTAGCGTGTGGGGATGTGGTGACATTTTTAGACCAAAATTATTTTTATACTTTGGGTTAGAGACTATTTTTAAATTGATTTTCTGATGAAGATGGGGGTTGTTTATTTTTAGATTATCTATATATAGCATCATTAAAATTTATTGAAAAATAAATATAACTATAAATATAAAAAATTTGTATTATTTTTATTCTTTTCATTTGATAATTATTAAATTTACAAATAAACAAAAATGAGTATTGTTAAAATAATAGAAAGAGATTCAGACTTTGAACCATATATCCAAAATACTCAATTGGTTTTGGCCGTCTTCTCAGCCACTTGGTGCGGTCCATGTAAAGGTATGGTAGAGGAAAATAAATGAACCAAAATTATAAAACTAATTCTATGGTTAATAAAGCTTTAGAACCAATTGTTGAAAAAATTGCTCAAGATTATCAAGGAAGAGTTAGTGTTTGTAAGATAGACATCGATGATTGCACTCAAACAACTAATAAGTATAGTGTTAGATCAGTTCCCACTTGCTTGGTTTTTGTAAATGGCCAAAAATCAGCTTCTTTAGCAGGTTTAACTAGTCGTGAGAATATAATCAGGGCTCTTGGAATTTAAAAATCAAAACCACCATTTTTAAGAAATAAATGTAAATGTTTAGGGGTGATTTAAAATTGTTTTAGACTTATATTATTTTAAATCTATGATAAAAAGTAACCTACATTGTATTTCATATAACACGTGCGAATGCTCATCACCACAAGCCCATAACCTAAAACTATGATCTTGTTAAAATATCAGTGCAATTATATAAATATATAGATTTTTCTCATGAGATTTTATAGTTGAATAGAGGATTGAGTTTTGTATTCATTTTGCCTATTATTTGGCATGATTTTCAAAAACATAAAAACTTAAAATTATAAAAATAAATATCTTTACCCATTGCAAACATACACCCATTTATAGATCATCCATATTTTATTAAACATTGTTACTAAAAGTAGAACACTTTATTTTTTAATAAACAATGAATATTGTATTATTAGTACACATATACAATAGATAAAATAAAGATATATAAACAAATAAAGGTTATAGGGTGAGAAGGGTGCACACACCAACTGAAGTTTATTTAAATTAAAATTATCTTTTATAGTTTAACATTGGTTTTTTCATTTTCTATTTAAGGATAATCCAGATATAAGATCCGATATTAAGAGATATTGAATTATTTCCAAAAACGGTGAGTAGATACACATCAACTCATCAAATATTCATTGATGAATTGACAGCAATCTTATTTTATATATTAAATTTCACATCTCAAAAGTGGGAAATTTAATTGTAAAAATCCTTAATAACAGATCTGATATCTGCATTATCCTTAAATAGAAAAAAAAATTAACCCGATAAGTGATCATTCCTAAATAAAAGGATTTGCGCCAGCCGGGAATCGAACCCGGTCAGACAGCTTGGAAGGCTATAATCATACCAGTAGATCACTGGCGCATTATTATTAGATGATGAGAGGAAATCCTTTTCGCTTTTTATACCCGGAAAAAGTCTAAAATTGTATACCGATATTGGAGGAGGGGCAAAATACAAAATTGTAATTGTTTCTGAAACTCATATTCTTCACATGCCCAACCAACAAAGAAGCTTTCACACATTCGCAGATGCTAAAAAGCAACAACCTCAAGACTGTAAAATGAAGCAAAGAAATCTTTCGCTAACTCCTCATCCTTCCGAAGTGGTGATAATAGCCATTGCATTTGAATGGATCTGGATGAATAAAACAACAAACGCCCCAACAAGTACAATACACCAACACTCAACCAAGAACTCATCAAAAAGAAACTAAGATATTCACAACACCGCTTGGTTTAGATCGTGCCCACTCCCTCCTAAGAAACTACAATTGAGATCCAACCAGCCATAATCATGATCGAATTAGAGTCATCCTAAAGAGATTTAACAAAAATTTCAACCTACCAACACTCTAATTTATCCATTGTCCTTCGTATTTAGGCCTTTAGCTAAGATCTAACTAAAGTTTCATCACCCCTTCTTCTCTGTATTTTAAATAGCAGTTAAAGAGACCTGCTAAAATTATTACATAAAGTTTCTGAGGGGCCGACAAAGAGTAGTCCCTTGTTAATACTTTTATAGTCTTATGTAATCTCAATGTTTTATTTTTGAGAAAAAATATTAACATAAATACTCCTAAGAGTTCTAGAAATATCATTTACAGGAATCCCTGTTACATTGTAGTAGTCACCCTCAATTCCTTTAATAAATGAACCAGCAACAACCTCTTGAATTCCATATGATCCTGCTTTATCTCTAAAGTATATTTATGGATTAGCTTTATGACAAAAAAAGCTTTCAAAATGTGTCACATTTAATTCAACTTACAATGGTTTATATTTTTCTACATAATAATTGATAGACTCCTTTGAAATTGTGTCAAATGTAACTTTGGTTGATGTAACAAAAGACTCTTGACCTTTTTCATCTGTTTTTTCTATATTATTTTACTCACTATTAATATAATATTTATAAGTTTGTGTGTTATAAAAGTATAAATACAAACCATTATGGTATAAAATAAAAACACCTGAATAAACAAAATGTGAAACACCACTCAAGGAATTTAACATTTCTTTAGCTGCCTCGGTGTTTATTGGTTTCTCCAAGATTTTATTTTCATGAACCTAATCATAAACGACAAATTAAAAATAATGTTTAATATGATATAATATTATATAATTAACAAGAGCAATGATTTTATAATAATATTATTATTAATATTTTTATTAATACTAAACACATACACATATAGTATCAACACCAATAACTATGGATGTTCCTTTTATATCTTCATATACACACTTTGCCTTTTGTTTTGCATTTTCTAAACAATAGTCTTGAGGAGTAGCAAATGTGCTCTTGTCTAGATTCTCGATAAAAGAAGGTGATATAATCTTTAGATTAGAAAGACCTAATCCTGATAAAGCTTCAATTCTACGAGGACTTGTTGATGCTAATACCACATTTGGTAATGAATTTATCTTTTCTATTACATCTAATACCATGTCGCTAAAAATGGCATTTTATTTTTTTGACAATAGTTTTTAATCTGTTGATTATTTTTTGCAATGACAATGTAAATACCTAAACTTATCGAATTCTGTGGGAAAACTTGTATTTGGAATAAATGGTATCTCAAAGACTTTTTTAAAAAAATTTGAAATGATTATTTTTTATATTTTTTCAGCACTCTAATTTTTAAATTCGTGCAAGGGAGATTAGTTAAGTGGTATAATGCTACCTTTGGGTGGTAGCGTCCTGAGTTCGATTCTCGGATCTCCCCATCTTTTTAACACATATTTTTCTTTTGTCGGGCACTTTGAGTATTTGTTAAAATTTTACAGAGTAATTTTAATACAATAGTCATAGCCTATATTTCTAGCTCTTTAGCTTGGTCCTATTCTATCAGTTGTATTCGAACTACTTCATCAGATATCTATTAATTTCCCTAACGGCTTTTCAATAGCTTAAACTCATCTGTTTACGCACCCTCTTTAATTCCTAAATTTTTACATTAATCTTTATCTTTGAATAAACTAAATGTAATCTAATCTTTTTAAGATTGTTTGTATACATTAAATAGTTATAATGACGTTGCAAATCAAGATATCGATGATGTTTTATTATTTTTAAATATTTTGATAGATATTATTATCGAAATATTGTGTTTAATTCGAAATAAAAACTAGTTTCCTATTCATCATCTGACCATCTGTCTTCATCTGGCAAAACACCTGTTAAATTATTATTATTATTATTATTATTATTATTATTATTATTATTATTATTATTATTATTATTATTATTATTATTATTATTATTGAGACTACTATAACTATTATTATTATTATTATTATTATTCTCATCATCTTGATCATTATTAATAAAATTATTATTATTGCTATGAGTTTGTAATTCTATTTCTTGTTTGATAAACTCCAATTCTTCAATTTTATCTTCACCTGAATGATCCCAATAGAGCAGGAGTTTATCATTTGAACCAGATATTAGAGATTGATCATAATCATAAAATGTGCAACAAGAAACCTTTTCAAAATGACCCAAAAGCTTTTTAACCAAATTACCTGTTGGCAAATGATACATGTGTATAGTTTTACCATTTGGATGAAAGAGATACTGACCATCGGACGATATTGACATTTGATTGGGTGTTTTGTTTGGATTGTGTGACCCTATGTAATCAATCATTGTATTACATCCTGCTTTACCTATATCCCATAAATGAATCTTGTTATCATTGCCTGTACTAGCCAGATAATTGCCATCGGGTGTCCAGACGATCGAGGTAATTGTACCATTATGAGCCGTTGGCACATCACGTTTAATTGATGCATTTGGTGAGCCTCCTTGATTTTCATTTCTAAACATATTGATAGCTTGTCCACCTCTTCCCGCGACAATCTTTTTAGGTGCATGAAACTTTTGTGAATATCTTTTAGGTATAGCCCTATCGTTTGGTTCTGTAGTGGTTGTCTCTTGATTACCAATACTATTGTTATTGTTATTCATCATATTACCAGTTCCATCATTATATTGATCACAAGCAAATAAAAAGGTATCACTTTTTCTAATATCCCAAATACGAATAGTTTTATCTTTGGAACCTGTTGCTAAGAGATTGGATGTTGTAGGAGACCACTTTATAGAGAATATACTCTCTCTATGACCTGTAAGACATTGAGCAGAGGTTCTAATTCTAATATCACACAATCTAGCCTTTTGGTCAGATGTCGCAACCGCTAACAAAGAGTGTTGAGTTGAGGTTGGTGAAAATGAAATTGAATTTACACAATAGTCCATATCAAACTTCATTGAAACCTGTCCTTCATTGGTATCCCATACCTCGACAGTGCCATCAATTGCGCCTGTAAAGAATAGACCAGTATCGATAGGATACCATTGAATACTTGAAATACCTTTGGATATAGTGCCACCAGTATTATTTACACCGCCACCAACTCTACTGACTTTCATTATAGGTTGATATTCAATACGACTAGATTGTTGATTGATATTATATTGATGAGGTCTTGCTGGATTTTCAATCACACCACCCTTGATCATATCATTGTCCTCTTTATTCAACATCAATAAATTTTCAAATAAATCATAGATTGATATTAATCCATCTGCACCTGCTGATATTAAACTATAGTAGTAGTAGTATTAGTTATGCACTAATGTACATACATCAAACAACAACAACAGCAATAACACTTACTATCTATTTTCTGCAACATCAATGTCCAGTGAATTTACAGGACCATTGTGGTATGAAATAATTTCTTTTTCTAATGATAGATTGATAGCTCTAACTCTTCGTTGAGAATAATTTAATATCTCTAATCTTTCATTTATAATCCCTAATTCTCTATTGTAAAGATAACTATTCATTCATTTATATTATTATTATATCTCTATAATATAAAATAGATATATAAGATATTTTGATAAAACTTTAACGAAAAATAAAAAATAAAAATAAAAGAAAAACTTATAAATTATTTTTTAAAAAATTATGAATTTATAAGAATTTATTGTTTTTTCTTTTTTTTTTTTTTTATTTTGATCTACTCAAGTATTGATGGATGAAATCTAGTTTTTTGGTAATTAATGATTATTACTGTTTGTGTGTTTTGAAAACACAAAACAAATATTCACTGTGATTCCAATCATACCAATTATATTTTAAAATTTTAACTATACAAGGAAATTGGAAAGGTATTGGAAGTAAAGAAGGAGGAGTTATTATTATTATTATTATTGTTATTTTACTATTATTGTTATTGTTATTATTTTTGATTATTGAATATTTGTTTTTAAATAATAATTATTAATTAATTTTGGGTAGATTGATACAAATATAAAGATGATGAATTCAATAAATCCATTTTTCTTTTTTTTATAATTGTCACTTAAGAATAATTATATCAAGAAAAAAAAGATAATATTGTAGAATAAATATAGATAGATATTGGAACAAAAATTGATTGATGAACAAAACACAGTTGATGATGATGTGATAATGATATGAGAGTATAACAAAACACACACACACACAAAAAAATTGTTGATTTTAATTAAAATTCAACAACTGGAATATTTGAAACTTCCATTAATTTTGAAGAGGTATATTTCTTTTTGGTGGCTCTCAATGAACTATTATCGGCTCTCTTTCTAACTTCTTTGAGATCTTGAGCACATTGCATGATATCGGCCTCTTTGTAACAGGTATAGTATTCAAGAGTGACATTCCAATAGGGACCAGATTTCATAGTCATACGTCTGGAAACATAAATGGCAGAGGCGGCAATCATGGATGGAAGGTATTGAACCATGTTGTATTCAGTCATGGCCAATTCGGTCAAGTATTTGCTCAAAGAATGGGTACGAGAGTCACTACCGGCAGCTTTGGAGAAACGACGTAAAAAGTGAAGTGGAGTGCAAGTGCTGACGTGGAATTGGAGTTTGGACAAGATGGATCTCTCCATGTTGAGTACATCTTCATGGGTGCAAGCATTGTCAGAAGTTTGAATGAAATCGTCAATTTGTGGAGCATAGATCTCTTCATATTTACAAGCCAACAAACTGGCAGTGATACCAACCAATTGAAGACGGTTGATGGTAATTGGTACCTTGGAAAGATAACGATCGACAATATTGACGCTGAGGAAAAAGGTCTCTGATAATAACTTGAAACGAACATGAACGGCCATTAACCAATCGACGAGGATGGCTCTCATTTTCTCATTGATGTGATGTTGATTCTTGAGATAGTCTTTTTCAATACGGTCGGCAATTTCCTTTTGTCTATAGTAGGCAAAGATGTCGTTGACATATTCGCCAACACATTGTGGATCGTGGGCATCGTATCTATCGATATCTTCTGGTTGCTCTTGTTGGACAGCTTCGACCATCATGGCACCATCGTCTTCCATCATCATATCGTCGTCAATGCAAACTGGTTGTTGCTCCATGACACTGTTGCTCGAGATATCGTGCTTGGCAACCTTGAGTAAATGTCCGCCATGGGAAATACCGCTAATCATGGCACTGCTTCTAAGATTGGCACCTACAGAAGATTGTTCAACGACAGCAGCAGATTTGGAACGGTTGACGAGTCTAGAAATAATACCACTGTTGGATGATTGTGGCATAATCATGGTTTTAATATTGGCGGTATTTGATTTTTGGATTCCAACTGGACCACTGACAGTGTTGTTGGTCAAATCAGACAAGGCACCTCTTTGGGTCTTTAATCCCAATCCCATTGGCTTTTTTGGTTCTACACCGCTGGCACCCATTCCCAAAGATACTTTGGCTGGAATTTTATTTTCGTCCATAATCATAGACGAGTGGGCTCTTGGCTTTAGTTGTTGTTGATTGAGTGTAGTCATTTTTAGATTTATATTATAGTAGTGGTGTACTAAAATAAGCAAGTATGATTGGTTAATACGAAGAGTCTTTTTTTTTTTTGAATAAAATTTGCGCGGTTTTTTTTTTTTTTTTTGTAAAAAATATAAAAGTGTGTGAAGAGAGATAAATAAAGGAAACTAGATATCTAGATATTGATTGATTGATTTAGATATATAGATTTAAACAATACAATAATAGATATACAATACTATGATTTAGATATATAAATTTAAACAAGATGATTTGGATTTAAATACAATAATAAATAGTTTTTTTAAAATATTATATTACCTTTTTGGAATCAATTGATCAATAAGTGTGTGATGGTGTATAATATATTAAATATCTAAAGATATGTATAGGTATTAAAGTGTTATAGGTGTATAATAATATTATTGTTATATAATCCTCCTTCTATTATGTTGTCCAAATTTTCACTCTGATAATCTTTAGTACTCTATGTTTACAAAAGAAAAACAAAATGATTGAAAGCTTTCATTTTATATTCCTCACTGAAAAAAATAAAAAATATTTTTTAAAAAAATAGATACACAACGGTTGAAATTTGAATTTTAACGGATCAAATTTCAAATTTGAAAGAAAATATGAGGGAAAATTTTTTTTTTTAAAAAAAAGGTTAATTGAATGCGATGATGGCACCAAAAAAAAGAAAAACACAGGTCAACCTGATCTTGGCCTAAAAAACTTACTTTGAAGATCATTAAACGATTAAATATTTTATTGTAAAAAATCAATGATTCTTTTTTAATTTAGATTTGATTGAGATAAAAGGAAAAATGGGAAATTAAATTAATTGAATATAAAATAGTATATTTAACGATTAATAAATAGAGTCCCAGTATAAGGATATATAATGAGTGAGGTAACACTTTATTTATTTATTAAATTTATTTAATAAAGAGATTCTTCTTCAAATGGAATATTGAGTGATTTCATTGTACTGTTGTATTTGGAAGAGAGTGCTGGATGATAGATGGAGACAATGTTTCCTTTGTTACCCATTCTGGCAGTACGACCAATCATGTGAAGGAAATTGTTTGTGTTGACTGGAACATTGAGGATGAAAACATGGGACACTTGGGCTATATCTATGCCTCTGATGGCATCTTCTTTGGCAATGTATAGTATGGATTCCTTGTCTTTTTGATAGAATCTTTGGTTCTCTTGGACATCATATTCATCATCGTCTTGTTTTTTTGTTGGTTGAGATAGATTCTTTAATCTAGTTTCAATTTCACGTTTTTTTTGTTTTTCTTTTAAATCTTTTTTCAATAAACGGTTCTTGTCGAGGGCGTCTTGGTTGATTAAACTTTTGATAGAGTCTTTGGTATTTGAATCGGTCCAATGACAAATATTAAAGTTTTCAAAATCCATCATTGATACCAATGGTTTTGTGTTTATATTTCTTTTAGAGAGTTGTTCAACAACATTGGTGATATTGGCATCGTTGGCAATGATACCAAATGCCAATTTTGGTTTAAGATGTTTCCAAACATCAACTACACCATTTAAAATATCCTTTTCACTATCTACCGATATAAAATAATATTCTAATCTATCCAATACATTATTGCTATTTTGACTACTATTGCTGCTGCTATTACTGATATTTGATTTATCAATTGAAATTAAATCAAAATTCTTATTTATCCAATCACCACTAATAATTAGTCTTCTTGTTACCGAGGTAAGAGTGGCAGAGGTGAATACACTCTGGAATTGACGGGCTGTCTTTTTATACTTTTTAATTGGTGGTTGTTGTTGTTGTTGTTGTTGATGTTTGTTTGCCAATTTCATTTTCAATAATTGTTGAGCATCAATGGGATCATCATCTCTTTCAATTTGATTGTTTTCTCTACATTGTCTTTTAATTTCATTGAATAGTAAATGACTTGGTAATGGATGTGCTTTTCTAATCTTTTTCTCTTTTTCAATGGCATGTAGTTTAAGTGGTTGGAATATATGGTCTGCTTCATCGATAAATAGTAGATCAAGTTGTTCTATACCGAGATTACCAGTGATCATTAGTTCATACAATACTTTGGGTGTACCAATGATGATGTCTGGTGATTCTATTTCAAGTGTTTGTTTTAATACCTCTGTTGGTATACCACCTACGGCCAATTGTATCTTACTGAGATCACTCTCCTTTACACCTGGTAATTTGATCAAGAGATCTCTAATCCATTTAGCCAATTGCCAAGATAATTCTCTACTTGGTGAAATTAATAAATATTTTGGTTGAACATTTGTTTTTGCTCCCGTTGTTTCTTCTTGAGTCGCACTATTTGTTGTTGTTGTTGATTGATTTGTATTTGATTTTAAATATTGATAATATCTATCTACAATTTCGCATACTATAGCATAACTTTTACCTGTACCAGTTTCATCTAAAATAAATATATCGTTGGGTGTTGTTGACTTTGATTTATCAAATGCCTTTATAATCTTTTTTTGAATAGGTGTAGGTTCGGTGATATTCAATTCTTTTAATGCTTGGATAACTTGTTTTGAATAATTGAAGCTTTGTTGTTGTTGTTGTTGTTGTTTATTTATTGAAAAAATATCATTTTTTAATGTTGTATCACTATTATCGCTACTACTATTATTATTGTTAAAAGTTGTTGTTGTTGTTGTATAAAATCTATTAATATTATTTTGTTGTTTGTCTTTTATACATTGATTACTATTATGATGTTGAGACGGTGAGTTGTATAAATAGTTTGATAGTATAAGCTGAGTAGTGTTGTTTAGAGTAAAGGGTTTATTTAAGAGTTTACTTGTAGTAAATTTAAAAATTTGGTTCATAGTGCTGAGCGTGTGAACGAATGCAAAAATGACTCGGCTTTTGTTTTTTTTTCATAATTTTGGTAATTAATTGGATAGGCAAAATGAAATGGGGATTAGGGAATTCATCCTTTATATATCTATTTTAGGACATTATTAATAAGATACAGAGCTCAAAAATAATAATTTTATTATTATTAATAAATTATTAAGATTTTTTCATTTTTCATACAATTCCTCATTGGTGTAGTCGGTAACACTCTAGTCTTTCACACTGGTACCTCGGGTTCGATTCCCGAATGGGGAGCTTTAATATTTTTAAATCACTTATCGGGCTAAATTTAAAAAAATTTTTTTAATAACAAT
>AJWJ01000265.1:0-31272 GCA_000277445.1 Polysphondylium violaceum
AATTTTTTTTAAAAATAGTAAAAATTTTATTTTTTTTTTTTTTTTTTTATTTACACACATTCCTCCTTCCAAACTTTTTAGCGCGATCTCTGTTTTATAATTATATTTCGGGTTAATTATTATCTATATAGATTGTGTGACCTCTTGTTGTTTTTTATCTTGTACACATAAAATCATTTATATAGTTGTTGATAAACACCAGCAGGATAAATAAGAGAAAATGAAATTTATTACCTTATTCATTTTAGTCAATATCATCTTGGGTGCTGCTATTGCTTCACTCAACGTCCCAATTTTGGGTTGGAGTTCAAAAGAAAAGTATATATCGATATATTAGGCGCCTATTTCATTCAATTGTAGTGTGTTTGTGTGGGTGTGTCCTATATCAAGATAGCACAGGCAAAGCATGACAATCTGTGTTATTACCTATATTATCTTTTTATAGAACCCGAGCTATTTTTTTTTTTTTTTTTTTCTCTCCCTTTTTCTCTCTCTTTTTAGATCATTGTATTAACAAACTAAACCTTTTTTATAATCAACAGATTCTTTTCTAAAAGCCAAATTAACGAATATAACCAACATCAATTTAAATCACTTCTTTCTCATATTATCAAAGATGGTTCATTTGAAACTCTTACCATTTTCGTCGAACCAAAAGTAAATATTGTCATATTATTTAGGGAACAACTTAATATCTAGATTTAGGATACACGACGCAAGATATTAACTAATGCTCATCTTTTTATCTAGCTTCGTTCAGATCAACTTTCAGCTATTTTCGACTCTTATTCAAGCAAATCTAATGGCGGAAACCTTAATACTTTAAAAACATCTTTTGAATCTGCTGCTTCAAACGTTTACATTCCATACACTCAAACCTCTGGTTCATTTGTCTCAAGTGTTATCTCTCAAATCAAAGACGAAATCAACGGTCAATTAATTGTCGCTAAAGATTTCAACTCTCAATTTGATATTGAAGGTGCTACCATTGTTTCATTAGACTCTGTTTCAGATGTAAGTTTAGATTTGTTGTTGTTGTTGTTGTTGATGTTCATATTCATAATATAGGAAACTAATCAATTCTTATATTTAAACAAAGATCTCAAATATCATGAAAAACAAAGTTTTAGATGTTTTAATTGTTGTTCTTCCAAATGAAATTGAATCTCAAGATCAAATCATCTCTAAATTCGAAACTTTATCTGGTTCAAACTTTGTATCATTCTTTACTTCTGAATCTGCTTCTGAAGTTGACATTAAAATGGTAATTATCTTTTTACATATATATTTATCTATACTTGCTTTGGTATACTAATATATTAATTAAAACTATATAGAATTTCCAACATAACGTTATTTCAAGACAAGAATTTGTATCCCATTTGGTAAACGCTGATTCTGCTTCTAAACACTCTAGCGAAGCTCCACCAGCCCCAACCCCAGCTCCATCATCATCATCATCATCTGGTTCTGAAGAAGGTCAACATAAATACTTTAACTACTTTACCGGTCCAATCATGGAAACTTATTTAATCATCGGTATTTTATTAGCTATCTTCTTCACTGGTCTTTGCTGTCTTCTCGATCTCCAAGTACCAGACAGATACGAAGCTCCAAAACAAAAAGTATTATAAATTAATTCATTCAAACAAAATCTCTAATATTATTATCAAATAAAAAACTCTTCAAAAAAAGAAAAAAGTAAATTAAATTCTACTATCTCTATCTCTATCTATCTTAAATATTCTAATATACACTCACAAAAGTATGAACTTGGATTTTATCTGTCTGCTGTAGAAGGGGATAAAAGACTTAATCTACTGAACCTTTAGAGATTTATATTAATTTAAATCTGTTTCTACTTTTAGCTTAAATTGTGCACCACAAATGTTGGAAAAATTATTGGTATCAAGTTGAAGAAATAGGTTGGGATGATAGAGATCAAGATAGCTTTGGAGAATAAGGGGAAATCTGTTTCAGAACGAATTTAAAAAAATCAAATTTTGATTAAGGGAAGTATAATACAATAATAATTTATTTTAAAAAAGAAAATGAATGACATTATTATTATTACTATTAATACAATTATTATTATAATATTTTAAAATTAAAAAAAGATGTTTTGTTTTGTTTTTTTGGAAAAGATAATTTTACACAGCACTTGATCCATTTTGATGGTTTTCGCTTAAATCGGCATTTAAATCTTCATTTCTAGGATTTACATCAGCACCAGTTAACACAGGTGTACTAATATTTCCATCTTCGGAGATTGGACATGGTTCCATTTCTAGCACTTCAATTGAATCTGGATTGTCATTGGTGGTAAAAGTCTTACCACCTCCTGGTGTAGATGTAATGCCACGACTGGATGTATAGGGCGATGGATTGTTGTTATTTTTGTTTTTTTCCAACTTTCTATAGGTCTCGACAAAGAAACCAAATGCTGCGAACACTTTTAATACCTTGCAACCCAAGTAACGCCACAACAATGGATTGTTGTAAATGAAAGCACAGCTGGCAAAAAAGCCATGTGATACACTGAGATAGGTGTGGAGAATATTGGGTACGGTAGGATAGTAACCAATGGAATTTAAAATTCTGTTTATGACGGCAAACAACCAACAAACAAGAAAGACTACAATATAGTTGACCAATTTAAATTGATATGTAAAATGTTTATCACGATTGTCACTGACGCCATTATGAATGACATTGTAGGTGTATCTCATGGTAATGCCAACCAAGATGGCAGAAACGAAAAATATAATAAAGAAGGGTACGTAAAACAATACAAATCTGTATGCAATATGCTTTCCACTAATCCAGCACCAATTACCAAGATAAATTACTGTATTTTTGGCCAACATAATGATAGTGGGAATCACCGGTGCTCCCCAACACGATAGATAGTACCATTTTTCATACTTTTCTACATCTGGATCTCTTTTAACAATTAATCTATAAATACTAATAGCTATTGTGATAAAGTGTGATAATGTCAATATTTGAGTCAACTAATCAATTATAAAATTAAAATTACCTAAACAGAGTGTCCACATCCAACAAGATAAACTTCCATAGGTAATTAAGATTGAATAAAAATAACAGGGAAAACCCATACCCTGGGAGGATCTTGTTAGGGTTAAAATGGTAGAGGGAATATCCTTAGCTACCGATGTTCCGCAAAAACAAGCTATAACTTTTGTCACATGATTTCTTAGTAATCGTAACCTCCAAAAAGCTATCAATACAATACCACATCCAATAATAGATGTAAAATCGGCAAATAGCAAAAGTGTATAGGATACGATAATTTCATCATTCGAAATTGAAATGGGTTGACCCATTTTATGTGATTGATCTGTGAGTCTGTTTGTCTGTTAACTAGGTTTGATATACTTTTGGGTATAGTTGATAAAAAAAACCAACACCAAAAAATTATTATTATTTTCAAATGTTGAAAAAAATAATAATACGCTA
This sequence comes from Polysphondylium violaceum, assembly GCA_000277445.1. NCBI lineage: Eukaryota > Evosea > Eumycetozoa > Dictyosteliales > Dictyosteliaceae > Polysphondylium > Polysphondylium violaceum. The sequence goes on from AJWJ01000265.1 coordinate 3,481, forward strand.
TTACTAGTTTGAAATGGATGGTGTATCCAACTATAAAAATAGATAAAATTAAAATAATTAAAATACAAAAAGAACAAGAAAAAAAAAAAACAAACAAAACAACAAATTAAACACAAAGTTTTATATCTATAAATAGAGTGTAGAAATGGAATTAGTTAATTATTAGGGTGAATATGGAGTGTGAGATAGAGCGTTTGATTGATATTTTTGTCAACACTACAAAAATCCAGTGGGTGTATTTGGTGAATTAAAAAAAAAAAAAAAAAAAGAAAAGAAAAAAGAAATTAATTAAATATAAATATAGTAGTGCTACTTATAGTGATACTAATGCTACTACCCCAACCAACACGCCGAGTGGGTACAAATAAACAAAGAGAAAGAGAAAAGGAAAAGAGATAATAAAAAAAAAATTCAAAACAATTACTTTTTTTTTATCTATAAATAAGCCAAACAATTAATAATACACCCAAAAAGTAAAAGTGGTGATCATAAAGGTACTAACATACTATTTGATTTCAATTGAATTTAAATATTACTAAAGATCAATTGTATATCTGTAGAAAAAAGCATTTTCTAACACACTCAAACACCCAAACCCCATCAATTTTTTTTCTCACCCACTCACCCACCACCAAATACAGTGTTCAAAAATAGTTTATTGTATATGATAAAAGTGAAAAACATATAGAGTGAGTGTAGTATCATATGTGGTTTTGGTAAAAATGAATATTTAGTGTGTGGTGTGATATAAAAGTCAATATTCTATATAAAGAGAGAGAGGGAATTATATAAATACAAATAAAGAAACTAGAGTGATTAGTGCTTCTCTTTTTTGTGTGTTTTTTGTAATTTAGTTTAAAATTGAGATAGCTATTAGATTATAAGGGGGTGAAGTAAAGATGAAGTTACTATTCATAAATGAAAATATATATTTATGGTGTGTTGTTAGTGTGATGTTTTTAGTGAGATATATCTGGATTATTTTTACCACACCCTTGAGTTCGTTCTTTTTCTAGGTGTGTTGATGTTGCTTAGGATTTGATTTACTATTAATCAATCAATCGATCACATCACACAAGTGTCAATTTTTAAATTGTTTTTGCACTGCGGAATGAATTTCCAATATTAGTTTTCAATTTTGGTTGTTTAGTATTAATGTTCTTTTATTTTGTCAAAATTTGAAAGTGTCATTTTTAATCAGATAGATCCAGCATTGGTTTGATTGAAAATACCAAATTGGGACTTAAAAAAAAAAAAGCTTGAAGAAAATAAATATTAATTTTAATTATTAATTTGGGTTTAGTTTGTGATTGGTAAAACCACATTTTATTGATAGTGAGAGTGAAGATGATGGGTGTGATAAGGTATAGTGTATTTTTCTTTTTTTTTTTTTTTCTTTTTTTTTTTCTTTTTTTTTTTTCTCTGGGGAGTTTAATCCAATATATCATTGGAATATTATTTTTGTATTATTATTATTATTATTATTGTTGTTGTTGGTGGTTGTTATAAATAAAATCATCATCAATCATGATAAGTGTATTGGTGGTGTTAGTGAGCTATTGTTACTGTTATTATTTCATATTATTTCAAATTATTATTATTATTATTCAACATTTGGACCAAGAGGAACTATACATTGTTCCCAAGTCTCTACATTTGATTTATATTCAGTTTCAATTTCCAATAATCTTTTTAAAATTTCACCACAGGATGGTCTTTTTTCTAAATTGAAATCCCAACAATCTTGAATCAAAAGTGCCAATGATTGTGGACAAGCCTTTGGTATTGATGGTCTAAGTCCTTTTTTAGCTGTTTGAATAATAATTTGGAAATCATGATGTAAATTCTATTTTTTGAATAAAAACATAGGATTAGTATGAATTTGAGTACTTTGTAAAATAATAAATTCAATATATAATTACTTTAAATTCAGAAAAAGGTCTTTCATATCTTCCATTTATACATCTTGTTACTAATTCCCAAAGAATCATTGCAATTGAATATACATCAGATTTTGAAGAGAATTGTTCACCAAAATAAACTTCAGGTGCACAATAGGCAAAAGTACCTCTCATCTTGACCAATGTTTCTAAATTACTACCGGTATTGAATCTACTAAGACCAAAATCACATACTTTGACTTCCCATTTATCATTTACCTAATAGATAGATATTATTAATATATGTATAATAAATAATAAATATAATAAATAAAAGATAAATACTAATAAATTTAAAGATTTAAGATCTCTATGAACAATACTTGGTTCCCAATTATGTAAACATTCAATACCTTTAACAGTTTCAAGTGCAAATCTAAAAGTTTTTTCCCATCTAATGTCAAGAGACTCGTCCTTCATTACATGATACAAACTACCTCTGCCACAATTTTCCATAACCATGCAAAGTTTTGGTTCGAGCACGGCACCATAAAAGAGAACAACGTGTTTCGATCTAATCGCACTCATAATTTGGAATTCCTTTTTAAATTCATCAATTTCTTTTGCCTCTGTCATTGATTTGAGTACTTTGATGGCCACCTCTTTGTTTTTGTAGAGACCTTTATAAACTTTACCTGAACTACCTGCACCTAATTTCTCTGTATACTCTAATTCACTATCCAATATAAAATTAACATCATGCATTTTAATGTGTTTGAGGGCATGTAAAGAGTCTTTTAATCCACTGATATCTGGTGTGTCTGGTGGACTTGAATCCTCTTCATCTCTAGCATCAATATGATTACTATTTGCATTACTATTATTACTATTGCTATCTTGATCTCTTTGTTCTAATTATTGTTTAATAATAATTAGTGTGTTAGTAACTATAATATATAGTAGTGATCTAATCTTTACAACATCTCTTCTTACCTCTTAATATACTGGTTGCTTTTATAATTCTTAATCTATGGCCGGCAGCCTGTATACCCATTTTATCTAAAATCTTTTCATTCATTCCACCTAGTTCATCTTTAAACATTTCCTCCTTGACAAAGGCATCTTTATATTGTTCCAAACTGTTTTCTTGCAGCCAAGCAAAGAGATCTTTATATTTCTTGATACGAGCAGACATCTCCTTGTTGTTCATCTCTAGTGCTAAATCATAGGGACTCTTTCTCTCTTTGGTGCCAACACAATTTACATCGGCACCGGCCTTTAACAACACCGATACAAGATCCTCTCTGCCCAAACGAACGGCATAGTGGAGAGGAGACTCTTGATTTGTGTTGACTAAATTGACGTTGGCGCCATTCTTTAACAAGAGATCGACCATCATGAGACGAACACTGTTGTTAAAGATGGCCTTGTGGAGTGGAGTCTCGCCATTCTTGTTTTGGGCATTGACGTTGACACCCTTTTGAATAAAGAGCTGAAATGGTTCCTGACAGTTGGGCGATCTGAATGTCTGGCAAAAGTAGTGAATCGGTGTGTTTTTGTCGTCGTTTTGTACATCTACATTGATGCCCTCATGTTGGAGAACCTTCATGAGAATCTTGTCGTCACTACTGACGGCCTGATGTAATGCTGCATATCCATTCTTGTCTCTGACGTTGATGTCTGCTTTTGTTTGTGTATAGGATCCCAACAATATATCCACCATGTCCTCTTGATTGTTTTTCAATGCTATAGATAATGGTGATTGTCCAAATTGATCAAATGTGACCAATTGGATCTTGGCCTTCTTTTTACTCGCCAACTTTTTCACTTTAGCCAAATCATTTTGTTGAACTGCGAGTACTAATTCATTATTTGATGCCATTATTTATATTGTGTATGATTTGTTTGTTTTGAGTTTGATTGATTGGTTGATTGGTTTGACTGATTGATTGATTGATTGACTATTATTATGATTATTATTATTACAAAAGTTTATAGATTGATTGATGGTGTCTATGTATATACTTGGTGATTTATTTATTAACAACACAACAGCAGGTTAACCTATAGGTAATAATAATTTAAAGACTAATGTAGTGTATTATTATTATTAAGTTGAGTTATGTGTCTGCGTGTGTCTGTGTCTGGGGTGTGGGGTGATGAGTGAGTGAGTGTGAGTGATCCCTTGATAGATAGTGATAAGAGGACGTGTGTGTTGTCTCCTATAATGCGTTGGATTTTATGTGCAAGATTTATTGAATAGAGCTCAAATAGATAGATGAAAAAAAAAAAAAAAAATTAATTAAAAAAAAAAAAGTGGGGAGTGATGATGGGGGGTGGTGTGGGTGTTTATATATCTTAATTTTTTGATTGGAGGTGCGAGTATTAAAAAACAACTTTGTGGTATTTATTGTTTGTTTGTCTGTCTCTTCACTACTAAACACTAGTATTGGTAGTAGTCGTGGAGGATATTTGATTAGATTTTATTTATTTATATATTTATTTTCAAAACAATTGGTCACCTTTAAATGATTAAAAAAAGATCACAAAATAAAAATTTTAAAAAAAGATATTTAGTTTGGGTTGGTTGTGTGTTATTTGGTATTTTTATTTTTATTGTCAAAAGGAGTATCGTGGTCGTATCTGTATTGTGTTGTGTTGCGCAAGTTTTGTAACTCATTCATACTATGAATCATATGATGATATTACTGTAGACTTGGGTCTAGTTTTGGTATTTTTAGCACACCCACACCATGACAATTCCTGCGTGTGCTTAGAGAGAACTTCCCATCCCATTTTTTTCATAGAAAAAAAAAAAATCGAAAATAAAAAAAAAATTTCAATTTTTTTCAAATTTTGGTGCATGCATTTCATTTATAACGGATAATTACAACACCAACTAGTGTTTGTGTGAATTGATAGATTAGATATAGATATAGGATAAGAGTTATATGTATATCGTATATGTATAGATGTATAAGTAGTATAGTAGAGTAGTAGTAGCGCAGAAGTGATATAAATAGTAGATATATAGTATTTTTATATATAAAATGAATAATATGAACAATATGAATGGTATGAATGGTATGAACATGAATATGAATAACATGTATCATCCATATTCACAGCCAGGAACACCTAGGAGAGGTGTAGTTACACCACCCATAGTGAATAGATTGCCAGATAATTTACCACCTATAGAATCATTGAATCCAGATACACTTAAAGATTTATCAAAAACTGATTTAACTGCTTATTTAAAAGCACATAGTATGTATTTTAGTAGAGTAGTAGTGGGGATAGAGAGAGGGGATATTAACTGATAATAATAATAATAATAAATAGATATACCACCAGCAGTATCAAAACCAGAAATGAAAAAACAAATGAGAACTTTGATTCATTCAATTAAAAATAAAGAAGAGTTACCAGCATCGTTGTTTAATCCAACACAGTCATCAAAGACTATGGCTGATTTGGCATCTTTGTCTGGTATGACTGTACAGCAACAGCAACAACAACAATTAGTTCAGCAACAGCAACAACAGCCACAGCAAAATGGTGGTATGGGTATTGTGAATCCAATGAATATCAACCCAATGGCTGCAACGATGGGAATGGGTATGGGAATGGGATTCAATCATTTATCAAATATAGTGCCACCAATGGTGAACATCAATCCTATGGGATTTGCATCGCCTTTTGGGGCACTGAATCAGTCGTACCCTGCACCCTTTTTTGCACCACCCGCTGCAGCACCGCCACCCCCACCTCCTTTGTTGCAGCTTCATGCCCCTCCACCACCCCCACCTATTGTGCCACAGTCGATTGTCACACCCACCACCACAACACCCGGCTCAACAGCGGCCAACACACCGGCATCGTCGACACCAGCGGGCCCCCAATCACCTCCCCATTCGCCGCGTACGGCCAACAAAGACCCCGCCGACCAGCACTGCGCCGAGTGTTCGAAAAAGGCCAACCGAGAGTGCACCAACAAGCGTTGTCGTGGCTGTTGCGTCAAGTTTATGGTAGAAAGGAAGGGCAGCTCTATCTGCCACCTCCACATCAAGGACGAGTCGCGTCGACCCCGTTCCAAAGACCAAGCGGGCTTCCCCGAGGCCGTGCAAAACCTCATCCAGCAGGCCGCAGCCCAGCAAGCCGGCACCAATCCTCCCTCGTCGGCCTCCTCTGTACATAATTCCACCAGCAATACACCCGTCACTTCGACACCCACCCTCAAGGGCAAGGCCGCCGCCGAGATTATCCCTCCCACCACCCCCGTGCTCCAATCCGCCCAAACCCCCACCTCGGCCACCCAGCCTGCCGCCACCACACAACAACAACAGCAACAACAACAACAACAACAACAAAGCCAACTCCAGTCCTCCTACGGCCGACGCGTGCAGTCATACTACCACTACCACTTTATCGGGGTCCAGGCCTCTGTCGCCGCATGCTCCAACCCCAAGCGTCTTGCGCCCCACAAAGACGACAAACACTCTTTCTTTTCCTGCTTTAAATGCGACAAAGTCGTCAGCGTCAACGGCTCACATCTCTGGAAACACATCCAAACCGAACACCCCCAAGACTTCTTTAAATTCATCAAAGAGGCCTATAAACACAAAGTTGAAGACGACGATCAAGATCAACAAGACTCTACCAACAACAACCCAGACAAAGAAGGTAAGTTATCCTCCCCCCTATCCTATCCTATCCTATCCCCCCCATTCTAACCACACATCACCCCACCCGCAGATATATACTACCTGACCAAACAAAAGGCCAGCGAGCGATTCAATTTGACCATGAACTGGTTGCAAGAGCTGTTCTCGCCGACACCCGGCCCTGAGGTCAGCGAGAGTGAGTTTTTCAAAGTCAGAAAACAAAATATCCTCGAGTTTAGCGAAAAGCTTGAAGACATTGTCTCCCGATTCGAGCTGTCCAAAGCCACCCTCCTGGACTCACTCCACAACGACTCTCACCAATTTAAACAGTTTTACGATCAATTGCCAAATTTGAAATCTGAACAAGAGTTGGAAGACTTTATTAAACAGTATGAAAATGAAAAACATGTATACATTCAGCCAAAACCCTCTTTGGTCACCCCCTATGTATCCTCATCGGTCGTAGACCACACTGGTAGCAGTACGAGTAATAGTGAAAATACATTCAAGTATTTGTCTTTATAATGCAACCAATAGGACACTCTTTATTGACAGTATTTTATTTAAAATTAATAAATTGATAAAGTAATGACACACATCAATAGCTCAAAGTGGAAACAAGTTGACTCACTCAAAATTTTGCATGTCATTGCTCCCGCCCACCCACTTAAAAATTAATTAATTTTTTTCAAAAACTGAAATTTATTTTTTTACAATTAAATTGTTTTTTTCGGTGCTTTTCCCTTTTTTCCTCATCAATCAATCTTATCATTGTAAAATAAATATTATTTTTATTATTATTATTATTTCTTTATATCTGTAGAAACCAATTGTATATATAAGACACAAACACACAAATAAATATGGAGTCACAGGATAAAGTAGTTCCTGAATCTATAGACTCTAAAAAAAATAATAATATTAATAGCAACAACAATAATGATTACGATGGTGATGGGGACCAACATATGAAAGATAAATCAGTAGGGAATGGTCCAAATCCTACACCCACAGCCACAATATCTGTATCAGCCTCAGAGGATGAAAGAGACAGAAAGGAGCAAGATGATGCCGATTTAACAAAATCACTTATGGATCAATTGGATTTATCAAAAACAACAACAACTCCTACTAATACTACCACCGCCTCTACCACCACCACCACTACTACAGCACCAGTAAGAGAGGAAGATCAAGTTGTGGCTTATGAGAGTAATAATCAAAATAATAGTAATAATAATAATGAGGCTACACGACATCAAAGTAAAGAGTTGGGTCCTTCTTTGAAAGAAAAAGAGCCTGATCAACAAAAACAAGATTTGAATAATAGATATGTTCCAGATTATAAATCAATTATACAACAATCCAAACAATCTTCAGAATCAGCAATGCAAGCAGTAAATGAGAGAACACAAAATTCACAACCTCAGTCATCTAATATGGCTGAAAAAATCCAACACTATCAGAATAAAATAAACACTTCTGATGATAGATATTATAATGATTATAATAATAATAATAGCCACAATAATCATAATTATAGTAATAATAACCACAACAACACTTATAATCATAATCATTTTAGCCACAATAGTCATAATAGTCATAATAACAATTATGATGATAAAAACTATAGTCATACAACAAAAGAAATAAATCCATCATTACTTTCCCAACTCATAGATGTTTCAAAAGAGTTTGTTAAAAAGCCAAATCAAGCTCATAGTGTCTCGCATGTATCTATAAATACCCAAAAGAAAGAGGCTTCTTCATGGATTGAAAAAGGTAAAAACTTTCTCTTTGGTCCTAGTTTTAAACAAGAAAACTTTATTTCAAATTTTACAGATGACTGGTTTAAAGAGAATACATTGAAGAATATCAATGTCAAAGATTTTGGTTCTATCCTTGAAAGTCAAAGAGAGAAATATCCAACTCAAACTCTTTGGTTGATAATCATAAACTTGGAACTATTTGATGAATTAGAATATCACCAAATAGTGGAAAACATTACTTTTCTTGTTGATAATCTCCCTCAAAACTCTCAGTTTCAAATCTCTAAAAAATTGCTTAATATATTTCCAGCAAAGCACTATTGGAAATTTGTAAATAGGTTGGAAGGTGATGCAAGGGCTCATGCATTCTTTCTATTACATTCCTTTGATTCCTTGGATCTAGCTCCACTTCCAACACACAAAATATCATTTTTAGAATACCAAGACTATAGAAATTACTTTTTACAATTCCTTCCACAACTATCATATTTTTCTATCGCTCGTATCTTTAATATGGTCACTAAGCAATTGGGATTTACTAAATCTGTTTGTATTCTTTATTATTTTTTTCATTTTTTATATATCATCAATTATTAACAGATATATTGTATTGAAAAGGGTTATGTAAAATATGAAGATGTTTTGTTTATTTTCAATATATTATCATATTGCAATGGTGTAATGGCTAAACCAACCATTTTATCATTCACTAATGATCCATCACCAAATCTTGCTATTGATGTTTTACTTATTAGAGTTTTACTTTTATGTATATTAGAATTCAAATTAGATTGTCAGATTGAGACAACAAATAAATCGGGTCAACTCTTTTTAATCTTGTTGGAAAAAGATCCAAAACTCTATCAACAAGTAAGAAGTTGTTTTGGGGATATAGATAAAAAAGTTCAACATCAATTCAAAGAACTAGGTGATACCGAAAAGTTATTAAGGTAACTATTGTTTGTTTATTTATCTTTGATCACATACTAACAAATTGTTTACGATTACTGTGTTATTAGATATTGTACAGTAGAGCAATTTATTCCATTTCTTCAAGACTCAAAAGATTTTATCTTTAAATCTCTTGTAAACTCTAAATCTCTTGATAAAATATTTCACTTTCAAAACAATTCACCTTTTATTCTCGATTTGAAATACTATTTGACTCAATTTTTAGATATAGGTAATTTGATAAAGTTTTCTCTTTTCTATCCTTTTGAAGGATTCTTTTATGAACCAAAATCAAATGTAGGTAATAGTAGGAGGAGGTGGTATTTTTATTAAATTATATTAATACATATAAATATTACAGGAAAGATTTACTGTTCAACAAATCATAGATTTTATTAATATTGAAAAAGAGTTTACAAAAAACAATCCAAATATTGTATTATCAAGAGAATCTCGACCAAATTATTATGAAATTTGTTTGGGTATTTCAAGATCAAAGCTTTCAATGGATAGTCTGGTCTTTAATTTCCTTGTACTAACATCACCAACTCTTTTGGTTCTTTTAATTTTAGAAAAAAAGGCTAAAGAGATGATGGAGAATATTGAAGGTATTAAAAAGAGCGATATGAATATTCATAAAATGAAATTTAATATGACCTCAAGTTGGAGACAGAATCTGGAGGACTTGGATGCTATGCTTGGAGAGGTAATATTACACATCACTATACAATCAGATGACGAACAATTACTAATACTTTACAAAGTTGTCGGGAGAGTATTTAAATAGACTTCATCAAAAAATCAATATTTTCTCAAACACTCAAAATGAAATCAATGAAATCAATCTTCTAAGATATGGTGTCGAAGTGGGTTTACGTCTAAGTAAGGAAGATCTTTTGGCTCTTCCAGATACCAAGCAATTGACTGAATCCTATCTCAAATACTCTCAGGAATACGACACGTTGCAAAAACTTTATCAATACTTGAGTTCAAATTACTCTTTCCCAGAGTTTATTATTGATGGCATCATTTTACCTCGTGAAAAGATCCAAATGCTCACCAAGCATCTCATAGAGAGCAAGAGTCCACTCTTGTTGGAACCCATCAGAAATGAAACAATGGATATGATGGGCTTCTTTGTTTCTTCCAAATCATCCTACTTTGATATCGTGTTTAAACACTTTGTTAAGAGCCAAAGGGACAAGAACGACAGATTCGATATCAACTCTATTTGCGACCAAACAAGAGTGTTATTTGAACAGTTAATGAAAAAGGACAGAACTATATCGCTAGAGAACGAACTGCTCAAACAATTGTCAGACAAGAGCATTGCCTTGCAGAAAGAGATCAACCTCATATCACAATTCATCCCCAACTCGTCGAAAAACATTGAAGAGTTTAAAGACTTTCTTCAAAATACAATGGCCCTCTACAACATCCAATCGACACTCGACTCATTCTACACATTTTTTGAGCGTAGCAAGTTTTTAGAGATTTCTGATTTCAAAGAGGTTCGATCGCATATCACCGAGAAGCTTCAAGAAATTCTCTCGGGCAAACAGGTCAAGTTGTCTGATTCAGAGTTGGTGCAAAAGGAGATCTGCAAGTTGTTGGGTAATATTAGCGATTCACAGATCCCATTCTTTGGGTCCATTCAAATGGACCTCTTGGAATTTTTTTCAGATTTCAAAGACGAGGCAGATTTCGATCAAAGAAATCAAATCATCACCACCAATCTGGTGTCTGATGTGTTCAACTCTAATCTTGTCGATAGCACTATCTTGCTGTTCAAGAGTTTGTTGCCATTGGTGGATATTTACAAAAGCTTTAAAGTTGATGAACAACCTATTGTAATGAGATTAGCTGATTTCTGTTCGCAAATTGGTACCAATCTTTCAAAGAGAAGCGACGAGATCGAGACGTTTATCAACAAGATGGTGTTTGTCTATGAAAATATCACACCCGTTAAGAGTCTCTACTCTTCTGCAGGTGGCACTTACACTGGCACATCAATCTTGCCCACTCTTGTCAATTTGTTGGACAACTCTGAATTTATTTCCAATACACCCAAATCAATATCGGGTGCACTGGGCTGGAGCATCAAGTTGAATGGAAATGTTGAATTCTCGAGCGAGAAACTCAACGATTATGTGCGTGGTCTCAAATTGCATCCATCCATTTCCGATCCTCAAAAGGAGATACTTGCGTTGTTTGAAGACTTGTGTAACACATTGCAAAAGATCCACAACCAACACAAAGAGCTGGACAAACTCTGTCATCCAGATTTCCTCAAAGGCGTCATCACCTTTGAAATCAGGGATAAAGACGTGGACGTAATTAAAGAGCAGGCAGAGCAATATCAAGAGTGCATCAATGGATGGAAAGATTTGATTGATTCCTTTAGTCCCAGAATCAGGTTGCTCCGTGTCACTGGTATCTCGTCTCTGTACATGAGTGTCCAGCAAGTTCTCAATAATGCCGACCAAGACGACTTTATCGACCAATTGGCCCACCAGCTGATCTCCTCTGTAAAGTATTGCTACTCGCAGTCGGGTGAGCAGGTCACATTTGATCAGGTGCTCGACGCCCTGGCCAATGCAGAGTTGGACACTGATGTCAAGGTACAGGATTTCATCAATTCCGCCTTTGACGTGTTTGAAATGAAGTTTGCCGAGGACGACAGCACCGACCACAAGGGCCCCCGTTTGGTGTACTTGAAATCCAAGGAAGACATCTTTTTATCCATCACCGAGCTCAACGACTGCGTCTTTCCCCACCCCAACCAAATATTCTACTCGCACAAGATCAACAATGAGCTAGACGATTTCTTTTACCTGTTGGAGACATTTACCAACCGAAACTTCTTTTTAATTGGGTTGCCCGATAAAAGACAAAAGCTGTTGTCATGGTTCTCGGACAAGTACAACGACAACGAGCAAAACAATCTCGCCCGTCTGTACATCATCTGCACAGAGTCGAGCGACGTGTTTGAGTTTTTCGAGAAGCAAGAGTACGAAAACGAGATCCAGTGGGAGCAGATCAGGGCCAGTTGGGCTAGCGCCAAGAACCATCCCGTCAAGGACCTGATACTGGTCTCTGGCGAGAGCGGCAGTGGTAAGACATTGTACATTAAACAAAAAGCCGAGCAGGCCAAGGCTACCATGCCCATTGTCACCCTCCTTATTCGTCCCTCGACCACCTATCAAGAATTTGTCGATATCATCAAGGAACAAAAGAAAGATCAAATCTTTCTACACATCAACGTCACAGCGTATTGCAATCAAGAGTTTAACCAATTTATCTATCCTCTTCTCACATATGGCTTCTTGTTTGACGAGTCTACTGGCGAGATCATCAATATCAACGACGACTTTAAATTGACGATCTATGTCGAGATTGGATCACCTTTAAAGGATTTCCCTATGCCCTCCAACGAGAGAGACTCCAAGAGCGTGTGCAAACATTTTGCCATGACCACCATTCCTTTGGTCTACCATCTCTCCAAAAAGGACGAGTATGCCACACAATGGATACAAGAGCAAGCTGAGCGAGTATGTTTGTCATATTACTACAACCCACAGACAAGCAAATTCTTTACCACCCCGCCAAAGGCAGTGCTCGACATCACATTGCAGACCTACTTTGAGTATGTGCAGCAGATCATTGGCAATCTTCACAGAACCCAGTATCTCCTCGACGGTAGATATCTCCAGCAGCGAAAGAACTTCTTTTTGTTGTTGAAAGAGAGACTCGACTATCTTGGTCAATACTTTATCTATGCCTCCTACATGAAGCAGTCGGGTCAGAATATCCCCATCTCGGTCGAGATGCTATATGTCATTTTCCTCGTCGAGTGCGTCAAGTTGGCCGACCCCCATCTCTGCTCTGTGCAGAGCATATGGAAGAACCCGCCACTCATCACCTCGAGGGCCATCCCCTACACCATCGATGGCATGCCGCTGACCATCACAGAATTTATCGATTTCAGAGAGGTGGCCAACGGACTGATCCCACCCGTCGACTCGACATTCACCAAGCAGATTGCCATTGAAAACATTGTAAAGTTTTCGGCAACCATTGCACAAAGCTTTGGCATCGAGTCGCGAACGGGTATTGTCAATGGCCTGTCGCACCAATACAACTACGTGCTGACACCCGAGTTTGCCCTGCGTATTCTGATCCTCCACGAAAAGATAAAGAACCAGAAATCGATGGTGTTGACGGGTGATACGGGCACAGGCAAGACTTACATCCTTATGTTTTACTCTGCCCTGCTGAATGCCAAACACGACGATTTGCCCAACATCCTCTACGACGTAAAGGAGTTTATCAACACCAAGATCAAGGCCTTTCCCGACCACTTTAACCAACAGTTGGTGGACCCTGATTTTGTCGAGCTCATTGCCACCTCCACAGCCCTCTCTGATCTCCACGACACTGCCCAAACACAAGCCGGCTTTTTCTCAGAGTTTGAAGCCCTCATCAGGGGCATCCTGAAAAAGAGCCCACTCATTGATTTGACACCCGAGGACCTGTTGTACAAGATCAAGACGACCAACACTGGCCACATCAACTCTAACCAAGAGATGGAGCGGGTGTTTAGAGACCTCAGCTCTATCAAGTTCCACAATATCTTTCATCGTATCATCATGCATCAAAAGTTTAGTTCCAAAGAGTTTAAGCAAGAGGTCATCGAGTTGGTCAAGAAGGCCAAGTTGTTGGACTCGATAAACAAGTCACTCAAGTTGATTGTGTTTATTGACGAGTTCAACACCTCGCCCGACGACACCATGGCCTTGATCAATGAGTTGTTTATCGACGGAACACTGGATGGCAAAGACTTGGGCGTTGGCAACATATTTTGGATTGGGGCCATGAACCCCAAGTTCAAGTGCAACAATTCCATAGATTTCACAGGCACGACCTCGGCCACCATGCATCAGGCCTTTGTCGTCAAGGACCCACCTCCCTCGATGGACCAGTTGTACTTTAACTTTGGCGAGTTTGGCCAAGAGAGCGAACAGGCATTTATCCATTGTTTGTTTTCGAAAAAGACCCACATGAACGCTCAGTTCAAATCGCATTTGGAAGAGTCTATTATTTTGGGCCAGCGAATGCTTCGTCAGGCCAACCAAGACAGAACGCATGTCAGCATGAGAGACATCATGAGGGCCATCGACTTGTACACCTTCTTTTTCGATAACAACCTTGGCCGAAACATTATCAAGTGCTCCTACACAAAAATGCTCGACACCCGCGAGTACCATTGGATCGCATTGGTGCTCAGCATGGCCTTGACATACTATGTGCGTCTGTTCCCCGGAAAGCAGAGGGACGTCATGATGCGTGAGTTTAACGATTACTTGTACGCCAACAAAGATGGCATGGGTTGTGTAGAGCCCAAGTTTACAACCATCTTGCGAAGACAATACTCGTCCTTGGCCAAAAAGACCATCCTCCCCGAAGGTATTGCGTTGACCGAGTCCTTGATGTTGAACATCTTTTGCACACTGGTGTCGATCAATTGCAATATTCCATTGTGCATCGTCGGTCCTCCAGGATGTAGTAAGACATTGAGCTTTACCATCATTGTCGACAACATGAATGCAAACAAGTCGCAAAAGAACTCGCCATACCATTTCATGCCATCGGTGCAACCATTCCGTTACCAATGCACGCCACACACCACTGATATCGAGATCAAATCAAAGTTTGAACAAGCCATCAATCGTGAAAAGGCCATCAACTCTGAACAAACTCGTTGCGTTGTATTCTTTGATGAGGCAGGTCTTGTCAATGAAGATGATTCACCCATGAAGGTCATGCATGACTATTTGGACAAACTCGGAAACAAAGTGGGTACCTCCAAAGACAACATTGGCACAATCATCTTGTCCAACAAGATTCTCGATGCCGCAAAGACCAACAGAATGATGATGTTGATTCATCCAGAATCCATCAGTGACGACGACGAAAGGGCTTTGGTTGTGGGTTGTTTGTACAACAACAAGGAGGACTTGACCCAAGATGAAGAAAGAGTCGTTAGAGGACTCTGCAACTCTTATAAAAAGGTCAACAATTTTACTGCCAATAGCAAAAAGAACCTTTTCCATCAAAGAGACTTTGTCTTTTTCCTCAGACATCTCAGAAGAGAATTATTTGTCCATGGAATAGACTTTTCTTTGGCATTGTTGGACTCGTTGGAAAGAAACTTTAGAGGTATACCTCAGAGTGATTTCCACAGTTTGGCCAAAGAGTTTTACAAGGAATTAAAGATTGACGAGCCACCAGCCATCACAACAGACAACACTATTCAGACGATAAAGAACTCTCTCAAGGAAAAGATGAGGGACGATCAAAATCCTTCGACACTGACATTTAGATACATCATGTGTATCGATCCATCAGAGAATGAGTCCTCTCTTCACATTCTCAAAGAGATTGGTATTGAACACAAGGTGATTAGAGTCGGTGGCTTTGAAAATGACAAATCCGAGGAATCGTTGGTTCAAGTCGTGTCAGAAATCAAATCGTTGATGGCCACACCAACCACCGTTGTGCTAGTAAACACCGAGGCCATCGATGCCTGTTTCTACGAGGTGTTTAATAGATACTTTTCCATTATAAAGGACTCCAAGACCAACTTTTTGGCCAACATCTCTTTTGGCACACACTCTATCTATTGCAGCGTGCATCCAGAGTTTAAGATCATCATCCACATGCCCGTATCGCGACTCAACGACACCCAATTGCCCTGGTTGAATAGATTTGAAAAGTACCGTTTGTCAATTGATTTGCTCAACATCCACACTCTGTCGACCTTTAATGAAAGCATTTCCAAAGAGAATGCATTACTTCGTAAAGCCGCCGAACACTTTGTCGAAGAGGTCCACAAGAAGCAGTCTAAAGATCTCTTGTTGTCGGGCTTTTCTAAATCCGAGACCATCCCTTCGCTCTTGCACTCGTTGTTCAAGAGCAAGGGATTCACCGAGAGTAAGGGAAAGGATTTCTACTTGACCAAAACTGAGGGCCTCTCGGCACAGACCACCCTCAACTTTAAGTTGCTCCAATTGGCCAGACCTGAGGTGGTGATGAAGTACAAGTCCATACTCCCACCAAACTATTTAAAAGAGTATTTCCACAACCAGGAACACTTTAGTATCATCAGATTCCTCCATCAACTGTTTGACAACAAATTCAACAAGGCCAAGAACCAATCCAACAAATGGAACATCTATACAAAATCGTCCATTTCGTTGTTGTCGCTGAAAGAGGCCGAGGTGTCGAATATCCTTGCCAACATATTGGTGGAAAACATGGCCAAAGAAGAGGCCACCAACAGCAAGGTAAAGATACTTCAACTCTCGAGCTTGCAAACCAGTTTTGAGTGTGCAACCATTTTGGAAAACTTTAAGAAATCTGCCAGTAACAACATATTGATTGTGATTGCTGACCACTCGATCAATCACAATATATTGAATTTTGTATTCAACATTATGTCTGATCTCGACGACAGCAAGCTGTTCATCAACATCTACCATTTCCCACCCGAGTTGTCGTTGAACCCTTCTTTCAAAATCAATTCCATCTTTTTGAATGACATGGAATTTATTCACATTGATTCGTTGGGTGTCAAGTTTGACGTGACCAACACCAATAACAAGAAAGAGTATCAATCCAACATTGAGTCAGACATTAGATCACTGATGTACTCAGCCTGCAGTTTAGACGACGAAAAGGTCATTCAAAAAGACTTTATCTATGAGCTGTTGAAGCAACTGTTCTTTGACCAGTTGTCGGCCATTGCTTTGGATATGGCCAACTCGCCATTCCATCTCTATCGTCTGTCGCCCGAGATTCGTGCGTTTTATCAAAAGCCCCAGGAGAGGGTGAGGGTGTTGGTCGACTTATTTGAAAAGAACCCAGAATGGTACCAATCGATCATTGAAAACTTTACCAACCACTTTATCTACCAAAACTATTTTGACAATGTGTTGAATAACATCAGTGGCTCGATTATTCACGGTAAAGAGACTCAGCCCATTATTGAGGCCATCAAGAGCTCAATGACATCTTTTATCGTGCCCGTCGTGTCAAACATCATCAAGATCCTGTGCAGCAACCACTCGATTGGTCGAATCATAGACATCTCTAATCAGTACCATAACCCACAGGACGAACAGCAGCGACAGACCAGTGTCGAGTACTATGAGTTTATTAAGCTGTTTATCAAGTCGAGTGAATTGGTCAATATGAATGCAGAGATTGTTAAGAGAATGGAGCGTATTATCCTCCCCATGCCCAAACGAAACAGTGAGCCTGTGCTCCCGCTCTACGACACCTTTGAGCAATCTATGCTCTCTATCTTTAACACAGTGTTGCAAAACAGCGACAAGACCGACGCCGGCGTCAATTATGTCAAGTTTATCACTCTGCTCAAGGACAAGCCCATCAGACACGTCGTCGAGTTTATCAATACCTCGCCCACCCTTTTGACCACCTTCAAGTCAGAGTTTGTCAAGCGAACACTGGGCATCACCGAGGCCGACATTTGCGACTTTTTTGTCGAGATCATGGACATCATCTTGCCCTACCACGACTATGACAACGAATCCAAAGAGTACTCGCACATTGTGCAGTACTTTATCATCCAACACTATCATTTGGACTTGATCAAGTTTGTCTACAACTCCTTGACCCCTGTCTCCCATTTGACAAAGACAGACAACTTTTACAAAGACTTCCGAACCAACGTGTTGCTCGACAAAAACTCTGGTATCAGGGATGGTGATATCACAAAGTTAAAATCATCCTTAATCGACTTTAGTATCAGTCAATTGTACCAACACTTTGCATTGATTAGAAACCACATGTTGGGTCTCGAGGACGAGGATGACAATGTCATTGAAATCATTGATGATCCCAAAGAGGCCATCAATCTTTGGCTCAGGGTATCAACAGATCTATTCAATCGTATAAAGATCCACGACATTATACAAAACACAAACAACATTGACGAGAATATTTTATTCTACATCCACAACATATATCAAGTCCTCACTTATCTTGACTTTGGTAATGAGGATGAAGATGTTGATGTTGTTGATGGTGATGGTGATCAAGATGAAGATCAAGATCAAGATGAAGATGTTGATGTTGTTGATGGTGATGTTGATCCACTAAGACTCTTTTTCGAGATTTGTCACAACTTTAAGACACTGGACATTGCCAAGCTATTTGATTTCTTTTTGTCTGACAAAATGATTGTCGAGGTGCCTTTTAGTTGCATATTGGATATGATTCAACCGTTGGTGATGTTTAATGAAGCCAACAAGAGATCGTTTATTTCATTGATCAACAACTATGAGACCAACATTCCCATGGGATGGTCTTGTTTGTTGTTCCAGACACTCTACCACAAGGATCCACATCGTATTGCCACCTATTGCAATCAAGAGCTCGGCAACAACTTGAATTTGATCAAGCGAATAGTGTCGCCCTTTTCTGGCCACTTTGATGTCCAAAAGCCCTTGATGATGGATGCCTATGCCAAACACAAGGTTCCCCTCGAGTTGGACACCTTGGTTGAGAATCAGCCACTGGTCGACATTATCTTTTTTTCATTGATGGAGCTTAAAAAGCCCGAAATCAAGGTAGAGGATAATGTGCGAGTCTTGATTGGCGACTATATGAACCTCTATAACCGCTATGGATCCTTTGGCACCATGGCCCGACCTCCCGCCGACTTTGACGTGTTGGACAGAATCTTGTTGGTGTCGATATCATGCTTGTTTGTTGAGAAGCTCGCACACGAGATCAACACCAAGTCGTTTGACGTGATTGCCAACGAGCTCCACAGAAAAGAGATACTCAAGGTCTACCAAAACATCTTGTCCTCCACAACACGATACGGCGACAACACACAGTCGGTCATCTACCAGGTGTATCTGTTGAAAAAGATTATCAACGACAAGACACTCTCTGACTTTTTGCAGTGCAAATCCTTGCTCGAAGTGTTGTCTGTCACAAATCTGTTTGTCGACAAGGAGATCTTGTCGATCGACCCTTGGGTCATGCCCTATGTGTATGATAACGCGTATCCCGAGCACCAAGTATACACAGCGATATCGCAAATAATCGAGAGAGAGTCGATGCAAGAGATGGTCAACTATGTCAATGCCGTCGATGGCACAAGTACAAAAAACACGGGCTTTATCAGAATGGCGCTGTTTACCCTCACCTACAAACTCTACATGAACGACAAGGTCAACAAACTGGCGTTTATCAAGAATGTCATTACCGCAGCAGGCATCCAGCAAAAACTGCAGATCATCCCCTATCTATTGCATTTCAATAGAATCATTGATCGTACCTTTAACATGAACCACCAGATTGACCAAATGTTGTTTGACAAGACCAACCCTAGAAGCAAAGAGACCAACATGATGTCGTACACCATCATCAACTACATTGCCGTTTCGATGGGCTCACCCAACACCCATCTCTCGAATCTCTTGATTGACCCATTCCGCGTGATTCGTCAAAACTATCCCGGCTGTGAGAATGGCGTGTTTGTCGATTGCAACATGAAATATGATTTGGGCGCCAAGACCACGGCTTGTATGGGTGGCCTCGTGTTGCACAAGTTTATTGTCACCACCATGAGTTGGTCAACGCTCTCTTACCACACATCGATCATGAACTGGTCCTACAATAACTTTGCCAACCACCACTTCATCAATTACCCCGGTGACAGCAGAAACGCCTCAGACTACATTTTGAACAGAAGCATTGTGTCGTTTAGAGAGATCCTCGAGGCTGACAAATACACCCAACAAAACATTGATCCCGTCATGTTGCTTTCACACCTCTCGTTTAGACTGTGGGACCAATCATTTAGAAACACAGTCTTTAGGGCAGACTTTGCAGCCAATGGGCTCCTCCCGGCCTATGAGAATGCATTCAATGGCATCATCTTTGCCATTGAGCAAGAGTTTGTCGCATTGAAAAACAAGATGAATAGCCTCTCCCTAGAGTCCAATATCATCTTGACCAACTCTCACAAGATCAGGGCTATCCAGGCGAGATACATGTCGAGCCCCTTCTTTTCCTTTGAGGGCATCCACGATCTCTTGAATCGTAGCAATACCAACGACAAGCACAACCTCCAAATCCTGCAATTCTTTATGAACAAGATCAACAAGATCTGCGTGTCTCAACATTTCTCGAGCTTGATCAAGTTTCTCAAAATGTTTTTCAAATACAATGCACACGTGTTGCCCCTCGAGTTCCAAAACAAGAGTATCAAGGATTCGTTTGACTATCTTGTCCAATCAAAATCTGAAACCAACGAGTCTATTGCCTCGCTCAAAGCCTCGTTTGATGAGTTTGTTCAGTCGTGGAGTCTGGTGCAAAAGAACTTATCGGTGATGGAAGGATGTCCCCGAGCAGATGATTTTGAAAAGGTTATTCCACTCGTTGATGCCAGCACCCCCTTGTTGCCTCTGTTCTTTACCAAAGAAGACAAAGGCTTTATTATTGGCCTCATCACCGATTGGTTGGATCACACTCAATCCACTATATTGAATCTCACCAAAGAGGTTGACTTGCCAACCAACATCTCTACCGTGTTGCAAGGGTTCTATGAATCCAACAAATTTGACATTTGTGATATTCCATCAGAGTTTGGTCACAACTATATGCTCATTGGTTCAAATTTCAATGAAAATGATTTCTACTCATTTATCAAACTTGAAGTATCAAAATATCAAACATTCAATAGAAAACACTTTGTTCCCAACTGGCAGCAAATTCAAAATAGAATGATTCTTAACTACATCTCTGGTAAATCAATCCAAGGTGAACAATTTAAAGAATTTAGAAAAGAGTTTCCATACAACACTCGATTAGCTACAGAGTATAAAAAGGATTTAAATAATAACAATAATAATAATAGTAATAACAATAACAACAATAACAACAATCAAAATGGTTATTCAATTGATTTATCACCTAAATCAATCGAACCACAATATGTTATAGACTTAAAAGAAATTATGGAAAGTTTAATCAACAAGGCTTTTGATGTAGAGCTTGAAAAGGAATTTAATATTCAATTGAGCAGTCAACTTAGATATAAAGTAAATTCAAATGAAATGGAATTCTTTGGTAGATATCTTTTGGAAACCATTAAAAAGATACTGGAAATTGATGTAAATCATGCCCAAGAGCTATCCAATCAAACAATCTTGCAATTTAACCCCAATCCCAAGTTGTCTGTCGTGTCTAAAAAGATTTCGCATCTCTTTTCACAAATTAAGCTATCCATGATCAAGAGTGTCGTCCAATTGTTTATTCAAAGCACCATCGGCTACAAATACTATTGCAATCTGATTCAAGAGCCTGTCGAGCCCAATCCCAAGATCAAGGAACAGATTCTATTCATCTCCAAAAGAATACAGGGTTTGTGTGGCGGCAATGTGGTTGAAAAGATTCAACCCTGGATCGAGTATTTACACATCTTTATCAACTCTGTGTTGGATACCAACTCGTCGTACCACATCAAGTTGGCCCAGCCACATCATCCTTTGATTCATTTGCTCCAGAGATTCAATCCACCTCCCGTACCAACACAGCTTGGTTTCAATGTCTTGGAGTCTGTGTCGATCGATATCACTTGTTCCTATTTCTCGATATTTATGGAAATGTTGCAATCGACATTATCTATTCTCCATCTCCAAGTCAATGAAGACTCTATTCAACAGCAGTCACACGTGTTCCAGGAATTGGATCTTGACAAGTACAATCAACAACACACCCCCGTCAAGGTTGTGCAGGCTCTTACCTCGAAGTTTGAAACCAAGAAACCAGCTACCACCACCGCCGCTGAGCCCTCCACAAAGAATCTTCTCCACAGACACCACACCAGTCTTCCTAACGAATTGGTGCAAAAAGAGTTTACTCCCATCAAATTCACCGAACCCATCTATGGCAAGCTCGACTATATTGCTCGTCTCTTCAACTGGATTCAATTTGTCGTCGCCAATCTCGACACCAGTCAGGCCAATGCCAAGACTCTGATGTTGAGAACAAATTTCCACTCTTTTATCTCAGAGACCTCGAAAAAAGGATCATCGTCGTTTGATATCACATCCTTGTTCGCCATCATTATCAACAATAGCAAAAACGTTAAGGCTCTCCTCGGTCGTAAACAAGTGCCCTTTGCTGCGCCATCTGAAGTATTGATATCCATTTTGAACTCGATATCTACTCTCTACCGAGGTGACTCTATTCCCTCACTCTATATGGGCAAGGCTCAAAACTATTGCTCCAATTGCGAAAAACAATGTCCAGACACTGATCAATTAAATCTCTCGACTAAAATCAATATGAATGATGCAGAGACTGAACATTCTCTCAGAGAACACATGGTTCATAATTTAAATCAACAATCATTAAAGTAAGTCATAACTCGTAGTGTAGCATATCCTCATTATAACTAACGTTTTATATCGTTTTCTACAATTATAGTTGCATAGATTGTTATGAAAAGACAACTATTAAACTTTTATCTTGTCCTCAGTATATATTTATCGATGTAAATAGATATTTAGATGGAGAGATGAAACATGATAGAGTTTATCATCCAGATCTATTGGATTTATCAACCGAAAGTAACCCAAACATTATCTATCAATTGGATGCTGTATTATGTCTTGAAGATCGTATTCATCTTCATTCCTTTGAAAATAATACTAAAACATTGATTTGTGATTCTCAAAAGAATGTATTTGCTGAATTGAAATCAAAAGCTTTAGATTTTGAATCTGTAAATTCTATTATGTTAATTTACAAGAAATCTAATCATTTATCGATCCCTACCACCACTACTATTCATCAAGATACAGAAAACGACAATAATGACAATGTTGTTGATAAACAAGACAATGGTGACACACAACAAGCAGATATTGAAAAAATGGAAACAAGTCTAGATAATAATAATAATAATAATAATGAAAATAATAATAATAATAATGAAAATAATAATAATAATAATATTAGACCATTAAAGGAATTAAAGTCTTCAGATGATAATATTGATATTAAAGCACAACAAGATAATATTTGGGTTGGTAAGAGTAAAGAAGAATTACAATCAAAAGAATTGAATGATACATTTATTGATTGGCTAAAGATTCAAGATATCAATGCTGATAACCTTGCACATATCATTGAATGTTTAGAGTCACAAGGGATCGTTGATTTCGAGACTGCATTCACCCTTGATGAAAACGATTGGAAAGATACAATTAAAAAGATTGGTCCTAAAAAGATATTTTTATCTAAATTATCTACAATCAATAAATAATAATCTAGTTTTATAAATATACCATTATTTCTTCCTTCTTAAAGTAGGGAGGGACCAATTATGACAAACCAGTAATTATTTCAGATAATGACTATAGTGATGAAGATAATAAATAGAGGTAATAGTAATACATCAACCTCCTACACATTATTGAGGGTTTGAGAGACAGGGTATCGTTGATTTCGAAAGAGACAATTTTAGATTTATCCTCAAAAAATGTAGTTTATATAAAATAATCCGTTTTTAATTTTACCAAAAGGATTTTACCATTGTCCACAATCTTGAAATCTATGGTGGATACATCTTTTTTCCTTGGCCCATTGAAACACCACAAGATTGAGAAATTATATTATTCTACAATAAAAATGAAACTGTTGTGATAGTGCCATTAACTGAAGAGAACCCCTATATTGAATCAATTCTTAAATATCAACAAAAAAAAAAAAGTTTTCAAATAAGGTTCAAGGAGTGCTTCTCAGAAAATCTATTTTAGTTTGTTCATTTTTACCTTAGCCTTAATTATTGTTGACAACACCACGAAGACTACTTTTTACAATGAACAATTATTTAATTGTAGTTAGAAGATATCAGTGTAAGCTAAAAGGCAACAAACCGATAACCTTCTCCCATCTATGAAGGAACATATGAAAATCAATGATAATCATCAAAATATAAATAAATATAGACAGACAAAAAAATTAAAGAGTGATTATAATAGTAATTTAAAGAACAGTCTCTCAAACAACAACCACAATTACTACAGCAACATCGAAAAGATAAATGGTCAGGTAAAAAGAAATCAGAATTACAATCCAAAGAAATAAATGAAACATTCATAGATTGGTTAAAGAGATTATAAACAACTCAGCACCAATCACATCAATCTGCAATCATCCTGATCACTGGTTCAAATTAACAATTAATAATATCGATTCATCTAAATCATGATGCTTCATTCTTATATATCATATGTTTGTGCTTTTATTATTAAAATGTTATGGTGCAAGAAAAAAAAATTAAACCTTCACATAAATAAAAATGAATTGATGATAGGATTCATTTTTTATTTTTACTGGATAACGGAGATGTATAGAGCAACAGTAACCCACTGAGCTGATAAAAAACCGTAAAAGAAAAAAATAAAATTTTATGGATACCAATTTTTATCTACAGTAGTTCCACAAGTGGATACATCTCCCATGAACTGTTTCATGTAGGGTTTTGACCATCCTGAAAATGGTGAAAAGTCGCTAAAAGAAGTAACTCCATCGTAATGAGCATACCATAGAGGGAATTTTGAAGCACCTTCATAATCTCCCATTATTGGTGCCCATTGTGATGCTGATGTGTACACACCGATATTTACTCCCTCTTTTTCTAGGCCGGAGACTATATCTTGGAAA
The DNA here is from genome assembly GCA_000277445.1 of Polysphondylium violaceum. Lineage (NCBI taxonomy): Eukaryota > Evosea > Eumycetozoa > Dictyosteliales > Dictyosteliaceae > Polysphondylium > Polysphondylium violaceum. The sequence continues at coordinate 28,525 of AJWJ01000265.1, forward strand.
AAGGCTACATTTGCACTTGTGCTTGCTTGTTATAGAAAGAATAAATAAAATGTTTATAAAAAAAATATTGCGATATTTAAACTTACAACCCCAATATGTTCCAGGACCTTCTACATCTATCCAAATTGTTCCATACTTGACATTATTTTCTTTTAAGTAGCTGATCAATTTTGAAGCTTGTCCCCCACCATTTCCACATGAAGAACATGGAAACATATAAAGATCAACATCTGACATTCCGGCGCTCCAGGCATTATTTACTGAAGATGCACAATTTGGATCAACTCTACCTGCATTGTTATTATTTAAATCAGTATTTTATCATTAAAGAAGGTCTGAATTTATTAAACAATATTTACCAACTGACTGAAAACATCTAACAACAGCAAAATTAAAACCATTTGATTTTAAGCATCCAAATGAAGAAGTAGAGGTTAATGAAGAGACATCAACACCATTTGTAGCATTGGCTGCTTTGAGCAATGTTAAAATACATAGTAATAAAATCACTTTCATTTTATGAATATAAAGCTTTTACACACTAATGAAAAAAATATAAAATGAATTAAATAATACATGCAATAATAAACACAAAAAAAACAAATACATAAAATTAATTAAATTATTATGTTTAATTAAAAAACAAAAAAATTTAACAGTTTTGGGGTTATATTTTCAATCTGAAAGGAACTAGATACACAAGAATTGCTTTGACCCCACATACCTCCAAAAAAATGCTTCTGTTGGTGAGATTGACTTTTTATTTGGTGTAAAAGATTCATCTATCTCTCTTTCTTTTGCTTGATTGGTTCATTTCGAATAAAGAATAAAAATTTAAAAATGAATAAAAATGAGATGAATTAATTATTTTAAATTATGGAAAAAGGTAGTGTTAAGATTTTAATATTCATGTTAATGGTGGTATGTAAAATTACAAATTATAATTTGTACCTTTGGTATCAACATACACTGGAAAGATCTTCATCTTCATCAAGACACCAACAAGTAAATTCTTCATAGGGTCCATATTTCTATATAGCCTTTATCCTTTAAAGATTCTAATATTTCTTCTTCACTTGGATTTTTACTATGATAGTAAAAATTGATTCTTTTTCATTTTTCAGAACATAATATATATAAAAACTCAAATAATTGATAAAATTATTTATCTGCATTATACAATTTATAATATGTAAAAATTTCTTTTTTTGTCGACCTCATGTAGAAATAGTTATACAATTCAAACACTACCACCACCAATAACATATCCTTCAATTCCACTAAAAAGAGGATCAACTAAATATTTAATAGTTATGGAATGATGACAATGATATTAATAATGATAGACCAACTTGTAGTATTAGATTGATGAGCTCTGTTCTTCTTTTTTATTTGGGTCTGAGGTTATATATGTTGTTTACGAGCTCGTATTTAGTGATGATACACCAATGGTGAGCTTTCATGATGATGGTGGTGATGATGGTGATGATGTCGACGATGATGACGTTTATACACAATAATGATAATGATTAGAATAGCAATTAAACCAACACCTCCACAAACGACGGCGATAATGATCTTTTTATCTTTATCATCGAGATCGTTGTGCTTTTTAGGTGATTCATTACTTGAACTTGAGCCACCACATTGGAAATTCGATGGACCATTGATAAAGTTGCAAGCACCGCAAGTGTAGGCCGTGCTGTTGGGTGCTTTCAAACTACTATTTCCAAAATCTATGGAAGACGATGAACAATAGACATCACTACCACCAACACTTGCATTGTTGTTTGAAAAGGTGTCTGATGAAAAAGAGAGTCTTGAACTATTGGTAAAGATTGCTGCACCGAGTGTGGCGAGGTTGCTGTCCATTTCACTATTGGCGATCAATACAGTGGATCCACTGCCAATGTAGATAGCACCGCCTTGGCCACCGTTAGAGGCAGAGTTTGATATAAATGTGGAAGCAGTAATATCAACATTAGTTGCATCGACATATATAGCCCCACCTCGACCTCCACTGGCAGATACAGAATTTGATATAAACTCGCTGGTAAGGATCTTATTTGTCGCTTGCACTCCTGAAGGATTTGGTGCCAATACGATTGCACCACCGTGATCAGGTGTCGTGTTGTTGGTAAAGTAAGAGAGTGAGACTACTGTTCTCATATATGTATTGTAGCTGGATGTATACAAAACACCTGCAAAGCCTCCAACGTTATTGTAGAAATTGCCATCAGTAATTGTTAAGTTGCTTGAGAAAGTGCCTATGGGAGCACTACTGGTGTCCGAGTTGTTTATCGTCAAAGAGAATAGATCAGCACTGCACTGGTTAAAGTAAAAGCAGTTTGCACCCTTGAAACCATCAATAGAGACAGTTTCGATGAAAGTTTGGTAACCCACCAACTCGATCATCATGGAACCATTGGATGTCACTCCACTAAAAGTACTGTCGGTGAGATTAAATGTCGGAATAGGGGATATAGCTTCCTGGCCCAAGTCGAGTTTAAACAAACTTGTATAGTCTGACTGGGTATTGGTAAAGACACAGTTTGTAAAGCTAGTACTAACAGGCACCGTTCCAGACACAATATTGCATGCATTTGTAAATGTAATATTTGCAACATTGAGTGTCTGTTGAATGCCTCCACTTTGACCATAATTGAATAGTATATTATTGTTGTCTGAACCAGTGATAATGCAATTCTGTTTATTCTGCGAGTAAGAGTAGATGTTCAATGTCTGTAT
>AJWJ01000266.1:0-31264 GCA_000277445.1 Polysphondylium violaceum
CCAAGTTCATTTTTTGTTGCGTGAAGGCACGTCTGGTGTGTGTGTGTGTGTGTGTGGAGTGTGTTAGTGATGTTTTTTGATGTGTGTGTTCAAATCATAACTTTTTGTCGACATAAATCATCATTATAATCATTAAACTTTTCCTTTTTTTTTTTTTCATTTTTTTTTCATTTAATTTAAATTTAATTCCTACATCTATAGATTAGAGATAAAAACTTATTGATTATCATTCTTCATTAAAAACAATTTACTTACTTCATTTAATTTAAACTTAATAGGTTAATTTATTTGTTGTTTTTTTTTAAATCTTTTTTTTTTTTCTAAATCTTTTCCTCTTTATCTTTCTCTCTTTCCATATTTATTACTAGCTTAGCTTAGAGAAAGGAATATATTATATTTTATACACACTAGATATTATATCTCTCCTTTTATATAAACAAAAATGAAGATAAAATATATCGCTCTTTTTGTTTATATAGTGGTGATGATCTTGGCCGTCTATTCACAAGGATCCACCAGCAGCAGTGATGATAGTGATATACCTCCTGGTATTCCACCCTATGGAACTGTAGAAAAGTGTTCGATGGACGGTATAACTTCAAATTTTATAGCAGTTCCAACAGACACCACTCCACTTGTATGTATTAATGATGAATAACACAATAATGATGACAATGACGATGAAGATGAGAGGATATTAATATTCATACTTTTCCAATAGAAAAATCCAATATTAGCAAATAATACATGTCAAAACTCACATCCAGAGTATTCACAATTGGCATGTTGTGATTACAATCAAACACTTATATTAAAGGATAATATGGTAATTGCAGCCACGATTTTTTCCAGATGTCCAGCTTGTCTTTACAATGTATGGGATTTCTGGTGTGCATCATCATGTTCTCCTTACCAATCATCATTTATGGTACCAATTGCCATTGATAACACCACCACACCACCTAAAATTACAGAGGTAGATTTCATTATTGATCCAGAATATGCAGAGGGATTTTTCAACAGTTGTAGAGATATTACATCTATGGGTGCACCACCCTTTGGCACAATGTTTCCAACTCCAGAGAAATTCTTTCCAGGTGTATTTGCAGCAAATCCTGCCTTTAAAGTAAATTATAAATTCCATACAGGTGGTTATAAAAATTCAGTCATTCCATGTAAAGATTCATGTGCCTGTGATTCATGTAGAGATTCTTGTATTACCCCAGATAACTTCGATGATATAGGTATAAACAAAACTTTACCAACTACCTATTTATTTGATAAAGAGTATGTATATATTTATCTCTGAGTGTAAATCTAGATACTTTGATATATAAATAATATATCGATGGATCTAGATATATCTATAGATCTTTTTAAAAAGATACACACAAGATATTAATTATATAATGATCTATAGATTACCATTTTTATCAATTTGGATGATTTGGACATTTATTATGTTTACATTGGCAATATTGTCAGTGGTTAGTATTTTCAAGATTTATAGACATGACGTTAAACATTTTAAGAATTCCAAACAAAAGTTGATATTCACCATTGGTATTGTATTACTTTATTTCACAGCCATTGGAATACCATTTATTAGTGGTGCAGCACCACCTCACAAAACCAGTTGTACATGGAAGATGCCAGGTGGTTCAGAGTGGGATTGTTACTATGCATTAGGATTATCAATCTATGTGTTGGTTGCTTTGTTTGCCATGTTTTTATTGTTTTTGATTATCAGTGTCTTTGACAAGACACCTAGAAAGCAATCTCGTTCCTACAGACCCATCCCAGGATACTCATCGATGGCATCAGTGTTTGACGCCGACAGTGTTGCAGATTCTCCCAACGACATGTCACCCGTTCTCCAGGGCAACAGCTCCAGTATGATGAGTGGCAGTGGAGCATCTGGCAATGATGATTTATCCTTTATTCAAAGATTCTTTTATTGGTACGGTCACAAGGTCGCCAGTAGACCCATTTTAGTTATATTGGTGTGTCTATTATTCACAATTGCCTGCTCATTTGGTATTTTAATGTTGGAAATCGAAGAGGATCCCATCAAGTTGTGGGTGTCACCAGACAGTAGAGCTGCACAAGAAAAGGCCTACTTTGATGAAAACTTTGGTCCCTTTTACCGTGTCGAACAATTGATCATCACTCCCAAAAACAACACCCTCTATCCCAACGTCATTCAAAAGGATCTTTTGGCCCAACTGATCACTTTGGAAACCAATCTTATGAGTGCCTCTGCCATTTACCAAGACGAGTTGATCACCATCCATGATCTTTGTTTCCAACCAACCCACAAAGGCTGTCTCATTGAAAGTGTCACCGGTCTTTGGCAAAGAAACCTCACCAATCTTCAAATGACCACCAACGTAACAGACTATTACATCAGTTGTCAATCCAATCTCCTCAATGCCGAATGTATGGATGCCGTTGGCACTCCAGTAAATCCATCGGTTGTGTTGGGTGGTTGGACCAACAACTCTTTGACTGCTCAAGCCTTTGTCGTCACTTTCCTCCTAAATAACCAACCTGCCAATCTCAACAAAGCCATGGCATGGGAACAATCTTGGTTGAATATTGTCGTCGACTTTACCAATAACCCCGCATCGTTATTCAATGTGGCCTACTCTTCAGAGAGATCCATCCAAGATGAACTTGCCCGTGAGAGTGCTGCCGATATTTCTACCATTCTTATCAGTTACTCCGTCATGTTTTTCTACATCTCTTTTGCATTGGGTCGTTACTATCCATTGCCCTCACGTTTCCTCTCTATCTTTGTCAACTCGAGATTTGCCCTCGGTTTCTCTGGTATTCTTATCGTGGCTTGCTCCATTGTCATCTCTGTGGGTCTCTGCAGTTTTATGCACATCAAGGCCACACTCATCATCTCTGAAGTCATTCCATTCCTTGTGTTGGCCATTGGTGTCGATAATATCTTTATCATTGTAAATACCTTTGAATCACTCCATGTCACCCGTTACGACCCCAACACCAAGGCTGCCATTCTCCCCACTCCCGAAGACTCATTGGCCAGAACCATGGTCAAGGTTGGACCATCTATTGCCTTGGCTTCTTTGAGTGAAAGTTTGGCTTTTCTCCTGGGCTCGCTCACAAAGATGCCCGCCGTACAAGCATTTACTTTTTACGCTGCCATTGCCATCTTTTTCGATTTCCTCTTGCAAATCAGTGCATTTGCTTCTCTCTTGGTCTTGGACTCTAAAAGAACCGATTCGAGACGTATTGATTGTATTCCATGTATTAGACTCAACGATGGTGACAATTCTGACGATGAAGACGACGAACGTTCACGTGAGAAGGAACCATTTGCCAGAGCTAATATCGATGCAACCAGTCTCAACACCTACAAGCTCAAGAGCAGCAGTGAAAAGAGATCGGGTCTCTTGAAAATCTTGTTTAAAAAGTACTATGCACCCTTTATCGTGCATCCCATCACCAAGATTATTGTCATTATCTTGTTTGTAGGCATGTTGCTCGCCGGTATCAACTTTGCCTTCCAAATTGAATTGGGTCTCGATCAACGTGTTGCTTTACCCCGTGACAGTTATCTCCAAGCCTACTTTGACGAGATGAACGAGTATTTGGAAGCTGGTCCTCCAATGTATATCGTAGTTAAAGGTAACTACAACTATACAGACGTCATTGAACAGAACGCATTGTGTACTGTCGGTGGCTGCAACAACAACTCGATTATCAATGTCTACAACACTGCCCCCTACATGTTACACGGTATCAGCTCATGGTTGGACGACTATATCTCTTGGTCTCAAAATGCCTATTGCTGTTTTGCCTATCCCAACGGAACCTATTGTGACAATGGTGACCCATCGTGTATCAATTGTTTCCCATCTGAACAAAGCGGTCGTCCACCCGCCAATGTCTTTGTCGAATATCTCCCCAACTTTTTCAACTACACCATCAATGGCCTTCAATGTCCAATCACTGGTCTTGCCTATCAAAGTGATACCAATATACAAAATGGCAACATTGTCGCCAGTAGATTTGACGGCTATCACACTCCACTCAAGACTCAAAACGACTTCATCAATGCCATGAAGACTGCCTACTATGTGGCCGATCAATCAGATCTCGACATCTTCCCCTACAGTGTGTTTTACGTATTCTTTGAACAGTATCTCTATATCATCAATATCGCCGTCACTGATATCCTCTTGGCTTTGGCTGGTGTATTTGTCGTTAGTTTGTTGGTGTTGGCCAATCCTGTAGCAGCAGTGTTGGTTGTCGTTTGTGTAGGTCTAGTATGTGTAGATTTGTTAGGTGTCATGACTATATGGAATGTAAATCTCAATGCCGTCTCTGTTGTAAATGTTGTAATGGCAGTCGGTATATCTATCGAATTTTGTGTCCATGTAGCTCATGCTTTTGTCCGTGCACCCAAACACCTCAATCGTGATGAAAAGGCAAAATATGCAGTCAGTGAAATGGGTAGCTCCATCATCAGTGGTATCTTTATTACCAAACTCTTGGGTGTCACTGTGTTGGGCTTCTCTAGATCTGAAATTTTCCAAGTATATTACTTTAGAATGTATATCACTATTGTTATTTTAGGTGCTTTACATGGTTTGGTTTTATTGCCCGTCTTGTTGTCTCTCTTTGGTTTTGAACGTTTAAATTTTGAAAATTTATTTAAAAAAAAAGAGAAATTAGAAATTAATTGATTCGTTGTCTGTAGTAAATAAAATCTTTCCATTTTAAATATTTAATTGTAATTTTGAGCGAAATGTTATTTTCAAACGAAAGTAGGGCCAGCGAAAATGGTTGAAAGGAAAGATAATGTTTTTGTAAACAACATTTTATTTCCATAGACTCAGTAAATTCTTTTCAAATGTTTTGACATAAATTCATATCTCTTGGAATAATTGGAGTTTAAAAAAGAGTTATCTAAACACTATAGGCATTTTCTATTTGGATCTTAATTTCAGGCTTGGATCTTTGAAAAGGTTTCACCAACAATAGTTTTAATGCCACAAACATTTAGTAATTTCAAGGCATATAATAATAGTCATCATAATAACAATACATGATACTCTCGAAAAAACCATTTGATATATGAAATATAAAAGAGATGTCGAGTGGATATAGAATTCTTCAATAGTAACTATTTACAAAAATAAGCTAAAGGGAACAACAAGGATTCATTTTACATTTTCACATAATTACTCATTGAAAAAGGAAACTAAATGGTAGAAAGAGTAATTATTACCTGCTCCACTTTGCACACATTCTTTATAGAGTCAAGTCCCATTTTAGTTTTTCATGTAGCGTTATATTATACGTTTTTGTAGTCCTCTGAAAAACTTGTCTTGAAAGTTTTTATTGAGGAATTATCATAATGTGTGCACCTTCCATGCATCTTTAAAACAATGAATTTTTACTAAAATCATAAACTACCTCATCGCTCATCCTTTGCACCACTATTATCTTGGTTGCTGAGATTGGAGGTATGAATATATTTTAGAGATTATGAAAAATAAAAAAAACTGAAAAAGTTTTAGTTTTTCAATTAATTTTTTTTCTTGAACATGTGCGCTCCGCCCTCCAAAATGAACAAGTACTTAAACAACAAAAATTTTAAAGCAAATATCTAATAAATATCAATATCAATATAATGGTTGTATCTTGTTGAATTGAGATTTTTAAAAAAGGAGATTTTGCAAGTGGGGTTAGCTGACTCCTTCCTTGTGATCTCAACAATTGCTTCTTTTCAAGATAATGATTCTAAACACTGGGGTGTGCCATTCTATGGTTAGCATTGTACTAAAACCCATAGAATGTTTATGGGGGGGAGGAGGGCTAATTAATCAATTGAATGTGGTAGTTGATTTGAACCTGTTTATGATAAATGTATTACTTTGAAAATGAGTGATGATTTAATCCTGGTAAAGATTATCGGGGCGTTGTTTGTTCATGTTTGATGTTATGGTTGTTGCTGGTTACTGTTTTAATATTTAATATAAACAACGAAAACACAACCGTATTTTAATTAATTTAAAGATTGACAGTAGATCTAAATCTTTACTAAAAAATTGATATTGGGGCACTCGAATATGATCGGGAGGGGTAAAAATTTAGAAAAAATAAAAAAAAAGAAGATCTAGACAAATCAAAAAACACCACACACAATGAACAACAAAAAAAATTTAACGACAAAGAGTGTGTGAGTGGGTGGTGAAAATGATATGATGAAATAGTGTCACAATCACATTCCGGAATGATGTTTACTCTCCCTCTAAAAAAAGAAAACTATGAAGCTATTTTGAAGAAGGCTAAATACCCGTTTTTTCCTCAAATGGTGTTATAAGGTATATTTAGAGTAAAGACGTAAAAATTTTTTGAAAATTTGGGGCTTTTTTTAGAATTTGTGATGATTTTCATCTATTTTTACATTGATGGTTCGTTTTATTGGGCTTCTATTGCCCGTAAAGATCTAATTGTGTGTACAAAGTGTTGATGATGATGATGATAAATATACAATCCATCAAATTTAGTCGACTCGTCCACACTATACATAATACATTTGCTACCCCCATTCTCTAGCGCCCATTAATTATCAATAAAATTTATTTTTTTTTCATTTTTTTAAATTAATTGTTTAGAGTGTGTTGTGTGTGTGATGCTCTCGAAAAAGAATATTCGTTTTTTGTCAAAAACCAACAACTATTTAAGCAAATCAAAGCAAAGGATTGTGGAACCATAAACCCCAAACCCTTACCCATAGTCATATACATCTTTACTATATAAATAATAATATCTTTTCTTTTCCTTTCTTTTCCTTTTTTTTTTTTTTTTTTTAATCTTTACCCATTGACTCGTACCCCTACAATCAAATAATAATATCTTTTTTTATCATTCTATCAATTCAACTTTCATTCTACTTTTAAACGTTTTTTTATCTCAATCAATAGCAATCAAATCTAAAAGATCTTTTTTATTTTCCTTTTTAAATTATATATAATCTACGTTTTTATTGTTAATCTACACTTTTGATAAATTACATTTGAATATATCTCTCTATTCAATAGACAAATAAATAAAATTTATAGATTTTAAATCGGTTTAGGTAAGTGTCCTCTATCTCAAACCAAAAGCCCTCACAACCACTGTGTCTGACTGTTGTGTCCTGTGTGCGTTAGAAATTTACCCTCTCATCACCCACCACCATGTATATATTTAGCGTCATAACCATGTTAAGGTCTCGTACCCTATTTAAATTTAGATTTTTTTTTTTTCAAATTCAAATTATTTCGTTTTTTTTTTTTTATAAATTATTTTCAAAAAAAAGTTTAAAAAAACCCGTGACAAAGTCGTTTTTGGTAGTTTGCTAAAAATTAATGTGTATATCGATCTAAAGTAATAGTAGTACAACACAAACAATAACTACTATTAAATTTATTTCTTGGCGCCCCAGGTAAATTATTACCAATATACTTTTTCTTTGAATCAGTTTGTTTACAAATCACATTCCACCAATAACACACAAATTATACCGCACTCTCTCATTGGCACCACCACCACCTATGCTAATTAGATTTATAATTAATTGGATGGGGATGGTGGTAGAACAAAAAAAAAAAACCCTGCCATATTCATACTCACTCCAAGAAAGTTTTTCAACCCTTGTCAACAATGTGTCATTTATTTTATAACATAACCCTACCATACGCACTCACACACCGTGCTTGTCTTTATGTTTGGCAAAGGACTATCACTCGACTAAAAACTGTTGTTTTTGGCAAACCACCAAAACCCGCACAAAGCAGACTATGCCCTTATCTGAAAAAAAGAAGGATAAACCATATGATTCGTTTTTTATATTTTTTTTTTGATTTTTTTTTTGTCATTTTTTTTTTTTTTGTCATTTTTTTCAAAAACAACCCACCCCTCCCACATCCAATACTGCAATCGTCGAGTGGATTTTTTAGAAAATGGGGATCAGAAAAATGGAAAATTGTTTCACCTAGACTTTTGATTCCAGATCTGCGCTCAATTTATTATTGTATCATTAATTATTATTACTATTACCACTACTATTGCTGCTACTACTATAAACAATACAAAGTGTGTGTGGTGAATAGAAACCCGACCAAACCTTAACCCTGTTGATCTTGAAATTCCTCACCCCTTTAAATCCTTTTCATTCATTTGTTTTGTACAGGTGTGTATTTTTAACATTTATATTAGTGATTAGAGATTAGATCAGATTACCACCCTAGTCTCAGTTTATCTTTTTATTGTCATCGTCAATGTGTTTTGTGCAGTGATGTTGTTTTTTTTAGCTTGGCTCTTTGCCTTTTCCCTCCGATTCTCTTCATCTTTCGTTGAAAAAAATTCAATTCAAAATGTTTCGGTTTTTAAAAATTCTAATTTAAACAAGAAATCTTCGATTGCATTCTTGATCGATTCCAAAAAACTGTGTTTTTCTGTTGTATGTGTGTCTTTTGCACCCCCTCATTCATATATTTGATTGCCAGTGTACGCATTCACAGTTTAGTTTTGTTTTTCTCATTTTGCGTCCAGTGTTTTTACATCATGGGGAATGTGTGTGATTGATGAAAATTGTGTTTTTTATAGATTTCATTTTAGAATGTGTGATGAAACAACAAAAACTTTTTTGATCAGTATAAAAAAATGAAAAAAAACTGTCCCCATTCTTCACACGTTTGCCTATGTTTTTTTATAGATTATCTCTTGACGATCACCGCATGCGGTCGATGAAAATTTTTTTAAAAACTATTTTTTTTTTATATTAATTTTTTTTTTTTCAGATAGATATTTTTGCACATTTTTTCCTCTTGATTTGTGTGCGAAAAGTTTTTGATTGTTTTCAAACTTTGCTCGATTTCAAGATTGGAATTTCCAAAGCGAACCCTCATTGGTTTATTTAAATTGGATTTTTTCTTGATTGTCCTGTCCATATTGTATAATAGTTTTTTTTTTTTTTATCCACCTCACCCTCATTTGCCAATCAGATACTATTACTTCTTTTACTGTACTACACGAAAGATTATTTATTTTTTTTTGAATTTCTTTTTTTTTATTTTTCATTTTTTTCCTACTTACTTCTTCCTGACTTGATTATTTCTTACCAGAGGATTGTTTTTCTTTTTTTTTTTTTTTTTTATTTCTTATATTACATTCACAATTAGATTTATATATTTATATATTAACAAAATATATTAGTCCTTTATCTTTTATAAAAATTTTCCTCAAATAGTTTAAATATATATATATAATATACCTCCTCTTTAATATATCTCTTTTTAAAATGAAAATGGAAATGGAGCCAATAGCTCAAGATCAAGATGTCGATATTTGTAATGTTTTTGTAAAATATTTACCATGTGATTTTACTGAAAAAGGTATGTTTATAATCTCAATGTAAACAATAACACCGCTCTAGTATTTATTATTAATTTATTTAACAATCTCAATATATAAAAGAACTTCACGAATTATTTCAACCATTTGGTGATATAGTTAATACAAAGGTGATGGTTAATATTAAAACCGGAAATAGTTTGGGATATGGGTAGGTATCGTCTACTATGAATTATTAATAGGTTATGCATATAATATAAAAAAATATCTCAATCAACATTTGCGAGATTTTTTCTTGATTGAAAAATGAAAATTAACTTTTATCAAAAAAAAAAAATATCTAGATTTGTAAGATTTTCACAACCCACCTTTGCTACAGAGGCAATCAAAAACATGAACAGATATCAAGTTGGCTATAAAACTTTATTGTGCAAATTATCCAAACCTTCAACTTCACCACCCTTACAATCAAATATTCAAACCACGGTGACTCCAGCAGCCGATGAGCCAGAACAAACTCCTTCAAACACACTTTATATAAGAGTCTTATCGCCTACAATCACCGACCCAATTTTAAAAAGTACTTTTTCAAATTTTGGTGACGTCATTGAAGCACAAGTCTTGATTGATAATGCTTCAGGCAAGAGCAAAAGAGCTGGTGTTGTTAAATTTTCAAATATTGAATCTGCCATGTATGCTTTACAATGTATGTCCGGATCTCTAACCCTCGGTGAAACTCCCTTAGTTGGTATGTATGCTTATTAGTAGGAGTTTATAATCACCCAATGATTTCTAATGTTTATTATTTAATTTTTAAAATTTAGTGAGATATGCTACATCTTCATCATCCTCATCAAATTCATTATCTGCATCAAACTCACCTTCATTATCATCAGCAAATTCACCTAAATATATTAAATCTATTCCATCACCATTTATTTTGGGTCAATCCCAACCACCTCCATTGTCTTTGTCAACAGGATCAATAAAATTATCGCGTTCACCATCACCACCTCCAATAAATCAACTTTCCCAATCCCAACAACTACAACAACAATCACAACCACAACAAATTTTAATTCCACAACATTATACTTATGTATATTCCAATGAACAATATCAAAATTATTACCCCCAAGATTACAATTACTCTCCAACCAATTACATTCATCCACAACAACAGCACTATCACAACACATACATGAGTGGATCACCATCTGGATCACCACCATCAAATTCACAAGCTCCAATCTATAATGGTATGCCATATCATACAACGACAAATAACAACAGTTGGACACAAGGTCATGAAAGCTTTTACGTTTATCCCTCAACCACATACTATTATCATCATCACCATCATCCAAGCAGTGGTGGTATTGTTTCAAACCAACAAAACCCAATTGTATACATTCCAACTTCACCAACCGGTTCTCCTCAAATATCACCAAGAGGAAGTAAATCAATAGATTTTTCTTCCATTCTTATCTGTACATTTAAAGGTAATCTTGAATATTCAAATCTTATTCAAGTCTTTTCAAAATATGGTGATTTAAAAAGTATAAATGTAAGTTTTGTAGTTTTGATATAATTTTTGAATGAAAAAAAATACTAATTTTCAATAAAACCCTAGATAAATATCAATCCAAATAATGGTAATAAATCAAAATGCTTTATTTCTTTTAACAATATAGAGAATGCAATTTTAGCTCAACAAAATCTTGATAAATCCAAGATTGGAAATATTTTTGTCCGTGTAAAATTTCTAAACAAACCAATCCACCAATGAACCTTTTTCAATTTTAAAATAATAAACTCTTTTTTAACTTTTATTGTAATATGATTATATAAATTAATTTATTTGGTCTCAATTAATTCACAACCACAATATTTACAGTAAAGCTCTTTGGGTGATTCTGGTTTGCTTTCAACCTTTGGTTCTGGGACATAGCAACATGCAAGAGAATTTGAACTAGTCAAAGAAATATAGCTTTGAGTTAATGACAAACTACTTGAAATCTTTTTACAAGGTTGAACAATTTGAGAAAGATTTGCTATAGAAAAGAATTAGTTATTTTTTAGTTCATGAGCCATCAAATTTTCAATATACTTAATAACATTTTTTATTTGATAAATATTAAATATAAAATGAAAAGAATAAAAAACATTTTGGAATAAATATGTACGTAATTTTAAATAAAAATAATATTTAAAATCGTTTGACGTAATTAAAAAAAGATAAAATAAAGCATTGAAGTAGAAAAGCAATCATCTTTTTTTATTTTATATATTTTGGATCATTTAAATATTCTATTAAAGAAATAATTTCATTAGGTTCAATTTTATAATCTAAGTTTAAAGTGGATAATAATTCTAGTTGCTCATTCTCATCAAGGAATAAAAATTGAGAGATTACATCACCATCTAAAACCCCTTTTTGTGGACCAACCTCTGATCTAAATACAGAATGATTATTATTTAAAAGGGGTCTAGTATAATAATACTTAAGCATTGATGTCTGTAAAGAGTGTAATATATTAAAGTGTCTATTCGAAGGCACTTTGATCAATAAAAATATACTACCCAAATTACCAGCCGTTAAAATGGATCCATCTGGTAATTCTAAAAGTTTTTCACAAGCTTCTTTTAGACTAAATTGAACGATTGGATCCAATGATTTGAATGTAGGCTCTTCACCATTACTATCCAATTGAATATCGTTAAAATCTACGATACTAAAATTACCATACACATCAATAGAGGCAATTTGATCACCACCACCATGCCCATTTAAAATGATAGAGTCTTCTAAATGAACAATATTTTGAGATCTCTTTTTCTCCAACCTATTATTATTTGCAGGATTCTTTTGATAAATCTCTATTCCTTTTGATTGGAAACCTAATATCAATCTATCATTATTAAATTTAGATAAAATGATTGGATTATTATTATTAATGAGGCTAGATAAATCCTCAGACTCTTTTTGATGATCACCAAGATAAATGATTTTCTTTTCATTTGTAGTAAATACATATAATTGGTTTTTACCATAAAAAGATACGGAAAGAATTGGTCGATGAAATTGAAATTGTTTTTTATCTAGAACTCTAATATCATTGCCATCTGGATCGTATTTAATATTAAATATATAAATAACACCATCTTTTTCACATCTGTCGGAATAAACTATAATAGATTCACGCTCATCCCAATATTTGAATCCATGCCATTGTTTCTTTGGTAAATCAATTGGTAGAATTGATTTTGGTGGATCTATTCCTTTTGATGGTTCATAAAGTGTAAATCCATTATCATACAATATACCAATAAGATCAAATGTTTTTAAATAAATTATTTTCTTTGGATTTTGTCTATTATTATTATTGTTGCTATTATCTTTTTCATTCAACTTTTTAGTTAAATCTGTTACACTAAATAATTGAGAAAAATCCAATGTTATAATATTTATACTGGTTGGGGTGATAATAATGAAATCTGTTTTTGAATGTAGAGAATTGAATGTTGAAGCTGATGAAATTCTCTCTGGTGAAGATATTTTTAATATATTTAAATGACTTTTGATTGAAGTTACATAATAAGCTGAATCTGTTAAAATCAATGCTCCTTGATCTAAATTTGAAATTAATAATAATTGAGAATTTGATATCTTTTTTGTATATTGATTTGTTAAAATATTATTATTATTATTATTATTATTATTATTATTATTATTATTATTACTATTATTATTATTTAGAAATTGTAAATTAAAATCCCATTTAATTAATTCACCTTTTCTACAACCAACTAATAATTTTAATGATTGATTATTTCCCAATGAATTTAAAATAATTGAATGGGGAATTGAAGGAATTGAGCCAAAAGTATAAATAATATTCATTGTTTTAAAATTTAGGACCAAAACTTCTTTTTCATGGGTACCAATTAAACATATTGATTCAATTGAGTTTAATGGATTATTATTTATATGATCCATCGATGGAATACAAACACAAGATATTTCTTTTTCTATTAATTGTGACTGCACAAGATCAAGTTTTTTTGTTTCATTGTTTATCATAAAATATAATAATGTATTTGGTTGTGATAATGATACCATTAATATATTATCTCGAGAACAACAAGATACTATAATGGAATTTTCTGGACAATTCCATTCTATCATTCTTTGATATTCTATTACATTATTATTGTTATTATTACTATTTAATTCAAAAGATACAATTATTGATTTCCTTGTCACTTGAACCAAAGAGCCTTGATTTGTACATGAACTATAGAGAGTTTCTTGATTTGATATAAAACCAACTTGATCAGTAAAAAGAGTGCCAACATTATCTTTGAATTTAATTACCATTGTTGAGGATACAGATGCAACAACAGAGTATTTAATATCTGGTCTAGTGAAAGTTGAGAAACACCATACACCAGTTGTAAGTAATGCATCATCTTTAACAGATATGCTAATTGGTAAACTTGATTCAATTAGCTTTAATGATCCCATTGTATTTGATCCTAGGCAACAACAATAAATTTGATTACTAAATTGTGTTGGTATCATTAGGAAATCAGTTATACCTGATCTACTAATGATTGTTGTTTTAATATGATTGTTATTATTACTGTTTTCTACTATTTTAAATAATTCACAATCAGATAAATTTCTAAACAAACCAATGAAACCCTTTCCTAATGATAAAGTTTTTGAAACTGGTAATATTCTTTTTGAATTAATTTGATCAGAAATTGAATGAACCAAAACTAATTTTCTATCTTTTAATTGAATTAAAACTCTATATAAAAATCCACGATCATCTGAAAGTATTAAATTATGTTCATTCTCTGTCATCGATGTTTCTTGTTCTTCTATTGTTGAATTCCACATCCAACATGTTGAAGTAATTAAAGAGAAATCTTGTTTAGTTGATTTCTCTTGTAGAGTAAATGTTTTATCTAAAATTAATGGATATTCTTGTAGTGTATTTAAATGTTTATCCATTAACCATAGTTGAGTTGAGTTCTAATTTATAAATTTAATTAATAAAATATAAATTTAATAACAATAATAATAATAATAATAATAATAATAATAATAATAATAATAATAATAATAATAATAATAATAATAATAATAATAATATTATTATTATTATTATTTTTTAATACTTACTAGCAATACCAAGAAATAAGAATTTATATTAAAACTATTATTATTAATTTTTGGAGAGGGAAAAGTAATAATTTTTTGACCAGAAAAGGGTATTTTCTTTTGTTCAGTCAATGTTATCAATTGAGATTTAATATCATATTTATAAATATCAATAACACCTTGCAAACTACCAGAGTGTTGATCCAAATTGGTATTTGCACTATTTTCATTTCTAAATGCTACCGTTATATATATTTCATTGGAATTTAAATTTACATCTTTTTCATTATATAAAAATCCACATGATTCAACAATACCTTTAATTTCTATATCTACTTTCTAATAAAATAATAAAATAAATAAAATTAATTTATATTGGTAATTAAAATAGATAATATATACATACATTTGTTGAAACAACGTTCAAAGGATCATTTAAATCATTTATAATTGGAAAAATAGAGATTTTATTTCTAATGGCAGAAACTAAAATGAATCTATTACAAGGTGATATAGATATCTTTTCGCCTAAATGTTTATGACTATAGCCAGGTGGGGATATCGATATATATTGAACTGCTAGAAATTGTTGTTTTATATTTGACCAAGATAAAATTGATAGATAACCCGAATCAGAGGTAATTGCTAATAAATCTTTCTTTCTAAAATCCAAATCAAATGATGAAATTGGTATTGGAGTAGATGTTGCTAATGACTTATTATTATTATTATTATTATTATTGTTTTCTAAATTTGAATATTTTGAATGTGAAGTTGTAGTTGTAGTTGTATTTGTAGCAGCAGGAGTAGATAGATTATTATAATAAATAGGAGAAAGTACTTTGATATCTTTGACAGTTGAAAAAAGAGGAGATTGATCTATGCTTTCAAATGATTCAGAGTCATAGAAAAACTCTACCAACTCTATATATCTATCTTTAATATAAACAACTTGAACTGAATCATTGCTCCTAGAGTTATTTCTAAAATTTCCCTTAACTACTTTAGTGATATCACTTGGTGGTAATAATGTTTTTGCATATAAAAGACCTTTATTTAATTGATTGTTGTTATTATTATTATTATTATTATTATTTAAATTATTGATATTGTTACTATTATTAACCACTGATGGGGGTAATAAATTTGCTTGATGCGTATTTTGACTGCTGAGCATATTATTCATTGTCAAATAGATAGTTAATTATCGGAATCGTGTACATCTGAAAAGATATCTATAAATTAAAAAAATAGAAATTAAACAAAAAAAAAAAAAAAAAAGAAAAAAAAAATTCATACACATTACAACTGAAAATGTATTGTACATAAATGTTGATAATTGTAGTTTGAGATTTTTATGATATGATTTCTACATCACACCATAGTAATATTCCAACCTCACACAACTACTATATCTCTTGTTTATTATTATATTATTATTATTATTATTATTATTATTATTATTATTATTATTATTATTATTATTATTATTATTATTATTATTATTATTATTATTATTATTATTATTATTATTATTATTAATCAGAATTATCTTCAGAATCGGTAAAATAGAAATCATCTTGTTCGTCAGGATTATTAATTCTATCTGATTTTTTAGATAATTGTTTAGAAATCTTTTGAATGATGGTAGCTTCTTGTTTCATTTCATCTCTATCAAATGATTTTGTTGATTTCTTTTCATTATTATTATTCCCAACTTTATTGTTACTATTACTATTCTTTTTAATTACTTTTTGTTCTTTTAGTCTTTGTTTTGTTTGGACTGATAATTTATTTAAATAACCATCCCAGTGATTTTTGTCGATTGGTTTAAATCTTTCAAAGCTTTCATCTGAATCTCCATTATCTTGATCCATACTTTTATTATGATTATTATTATTACTATGATCATCACATTTCTTTTTGGCTAAACTATTATTACTAATATTTTTTGTCCTACTATTATTCTTTTTATTCTTAATTTCACTATCACTATCACTATTACTAGAATCAAAATCATTATCCAAATCATCATCGTCATTATCATTTATATAGTTTGAAGCAATATCATTTTTTTGATTTTTAAATGGACTTGTTTCATAAATATCTTTATCTGATTTTGTATGAATTGCCTATAAGGTGTAATGATGATGTTACTGTTGTTAGTAATTTTAATCCACCAATATATATATATATGTTTTATGTGCATATGTTAATAGAGATAGATCAACACTTACTTGATTTAAAACATTTCTTATCTTTTTTCTTGACTTAAGAGTTTTTAATTTCTGTTTATCAAATTGAATTGGCGAAAAAGGAATAGAGTCTTTTTTTGACAATACTCTTGTCTTTTTCTGAACGGGTGTTTTGAATCTAGAGTCATATTGTTTTTGACACTGTTGGGCTGTTTTGGTTACAACATGATCTGAAACAATATTCCAAAAATTGAGTAAATGAGGTGATGTTTTTTGATAGATTTGTTGTAGTTTGATCTTTTCATCGGTAGTCCAGTTATCATTCTCATCACCATCATTAGTATCTATATCATTATCATTCTCTTTATTTTCCTTATTACTATTGGTATTGGTATTTAAAGTAGATGATGGTTTTGTTGGTGTTATCACCTTTGTTTTTGTTGTAGATACTTTGATTGGTGATAAATAGTCTATATCCAATGCACTTCTTTTCTTTCTTTTTGATTTTTTATCATCTTCACTTTCAGATTCAATTAAAACTTGTAAGGATTTTGCTGCTGATCTTTTTCTAGAACTAATGGTGGTAGTAGGAATCATATTATTATTATCTTTTAATGGTTTCTTTGTATTATTGGTGGTGACGATGGTGGTGGTGATGGTGGTGGTGATGGTGTTCTTTTTAGTTGTAGTTTTCTTATTTATAGTTTTCTTTGGTGGTGTATTTATATGATCTGGATCAGTAGTTGGGCAAAGCAATTGTACTTCAAACCCTTTTTGTTGAAAGTAATTTAATTCCTCTGAAACTATCTTTGAGTAATTATTATCTTTATCTAATATACATATTTGATTTAAATCTATATTTGTTGGTCTTGGGGGTAACATTGGTAGTGTTGATTCTTGTTTAAGAATAGGTGTTTTAGGAATTGGAAGTATATTGACAATTGGTTCAAAATTCTCTTTGTTATTATGATTACTATAGCTATTATCGATAATAGTATTCTTTTTGATTAAACGACTATTATTGTTGTTATTACTATTTTTGCTATTACTTTTTAATACACTATTATTATTCTTATAGCTTAAAATTTGTATATCATCTCCTGTAGTATTTAAATCTATGATACTATTCTCTTTATCATCTACTAAATCTACGATACTGTGATCTTTACCATCGATATAGTCAAAAATACTAACATCAATATCATTTATGTTTTCAAAAGCATTACCATCACTAATATTTATGATTTCAACATCATTACTATTAGTATGCTCTATGTTTTCTTTCTTTACAACTTGTTGATCTAAAGTATGATTTATAGGTTGCTTTTGTTGTAATTGTAATTGCAATTGCTCTTGTTGTTGTTGTTGTTGTTGTTGTTGTTTATCATCTATATTTAAAACTAATGTACTATTCTTTTTGATATTAAGACAATAGTGATATACAAGAGCTTGATTAACTATATTCAAATTTTTCATAAATTTAGGACTAACCAAAGATTTTGAAAGTAAACTCCTAGTTTCTAAAACACGATCAACACTATAGTTATGTGGTTGTAACTGTTGTTGTTGTTGTTGTTGATGTTGTAGTACTATTTGTAGCTGTCGCTGTTGATCCTCCTGCTGTAGCTGATGAGATAGTGAAACAGGATTGGATAATGATAGTAGTTCATTATCCATGTTTGTATTATATGTATTGATATTTAATAATTTAATAACTGTTGAATATTTCAAATTCTATCAATTAATTTTTTTTTTGACCCAAATTTCCAACTGTTTTAAAATTTTTTGAAAAAAGGCGCCGAAAATTTTTTTGTTAGATTTATCCTTGTTTGAACAATCAAATTGTTTTTGATAGTATTGGAATAATTCTATAATTCAATGAAACTACCATGGAATTTACTATTTTTATCTTTTTTTTTTACTTATCGAATTTTTGTTTCAATAGTAAAAAAAAAAAAAATTCTATTAATAGGCACAAAACTGGGGTTTACTCTAATTATGGACTTATTAAGAACGGTTTGAAGTTAAATTATGATTGATAAAAATTTATAAATAATTTTATGCTTCCCACATTGTGATCAAAAAGGATATATATCACATTTTTTATTCTAATAGGATAAAAACTACTTGTTTTAATAATTTCAATTGTTTCTCATTCTAAACTTTAAACACTTATTGTTTGTTCTAAACTAAACTTAAAATGACAACTAGTAAAGAAAATTTACCAATAATCGACTTATCTTTAAGAAACTCAACTGAAGGAAAAGTACAAATTTCAAAAGAAATTCAAAAAGCCTGCAAAGAACACGGATTCTTTTATATAAGTGGACATGGTATTGATCAACAACTTATTGACCAACTTTTTAGTCTTTCAAAAAGATTTTTCTCCTTACCATTGGAAACAAAATTAAAATGGAGAATGGGATTAACCAATAGAGAATACTTGGGATTCTTTAAAATGGGTCAAGAAGTTACATATGGGGCTGTTGATTATAAAGAAGGGGTTTATATTGATACTCACAAACCTACAGATTTAAAAGAAAACTTTAATCAATCATTATTTCCAACTGCAGAGGAAGAAATTGAGTTTAATATCGTTGGTTTTCAAAATATCATTGAAACATATATTTCTAAACTAAAAGAATTGGGACAAATAATTGTTGAAGCTATTTCAATCTCTTTACAATTGCCCAGTAACTTTTTTTATGAAAAATACACTAATAATCCTTTTTTAATGTTGGGATTATTACATTATCCCTCGTTCCATGACATTGTAAACAATGAATTAGAACCAGATGAAACTTTAAAGAAAGAAAAATTTGGAGTTGGTATGAACTTATTTTAAATTTCTTTATCTACTACTATAACTAATATGTTTAATTTCTTTTAGGTCCACATACAGATCAAGGTATTTTAACAATTTTGTATCAAGATGATGTCGGTGGATTACAAGTTAAATCTAGAAATGAAAATGAATTTATTGATGCACCTTTTATTCCAGGTACATTTATTTGTAACATTGGTGATATGTTGGATAAAATGACAGGTGGATACTATCTATCAAACATTCATAGGGTGAAATACAACCTGACTGGTCGTCCACGTTTTTCAATTCCATTCTTTTATGATTTAAACTTGGACTGTGTGCCAGAATTGATTCCATGTGATTTTGCCAATCTTGGTGAAAAACCAGAAAGATGGGATAAACAAAAGTTTCATGAATTTAAAGGCACCTATGCAGAGTACTTTTTAAAAAAAATCAACAAAATGTATCCAGACTACATCTATAAAGAAAATGGTCAATTATAAAAAATAATTATATAAATGTTTGTTTTTTTAAACCTATATCATTAAATAATTAATTAAATAAATAATAAAAATAAACATATTTTTGATTATTACAATATTAAAAAATATTTAGTATTTATTTTTTTTCAAAACAAATTATTACTTTTTCTTTTTTTTCTTTTTTCTTTTTTTTTTTTTTCCTAAAATCTATATCTTGATATCATTTAAACAATAATATATAATAAATTACATATATAAACCTTCAGGAGCACCTTGGGTTTTTCTATATAAAACTTTTTCTTTTGCTTTCTTGAAATCGGTGTGGGTGACTCTCATTCTTCTTTCTCTAAGTGCTAAAAGACCAGATTCTGTACAAATGGCTTTAATATCAGCGCCAGAAAGATCATCTTTTGACATTACAAATTCTTCTAAATTTACATCTTCAGACAAGTTCATTTTACTAGTGTGAATTTCAAAGATTCTTCTCTTTGTCTTTATATCTGGTAATGGGAATTCAATCTTTCTATCGATACGACCTGGACGAATGAGGGCAGGATCAAGAGTTTCAATACGATTGGTGGCCATAATAACCTTGACATCTGTACGAGCATCAAAACCATCCAATTGATTTAAAAGTTCCAACATTGTTCTTTGAATTTCACGCTCACCACCACTGTGAGAATCGTATCTCTTTGTACCAACGGCATCAATTTCATCAATAAATACAATAGATGGAGCACACTCTTCGGCGACTCTAAAGAGTTCTCTAACCAATTTTGGACCATCACCCAAATACTTTTGAATCAATTCTGAACCAACAACACGTAAAAAGGTGGCAGAGGTTTGATTTGCAACGGCTTTGGCCAACAAAGTCTTTCCGGTACCTGGCTCACCATAGAGAATAACACCTTTGGGTGGTTTGATACCAATCTCTTCATAGAGTTCTGGATGAGTGAGTGGAAGTTCAATGGCTTCCTTCATTTCTTGGACTTGAGTTTCAAGACCACCAATATCAGAGTAACTTTCAGTGGGAGCTTTTTCAACCTTCATAACATTTACCATTGGATCAACTTCGCCATCAATAACACCAACAATTGAAAGAGTCTTGTTGTGTAACAATACTGTTGCACCTAAAAAGAGTTTGGATTTATCTACAAATGACATAATACGGACATAGTGTTCTGGACCTACAGTTGAGGATACAATTGCATGATTGTCATCAATGATTTCTTCTAAACTACCAACTGTCAATGGATCACCTCTAATCTCCTCAATGGTCTTTTCATCAGAGACCTCTTTGCTGTCTTCGTCAACCTTTGGTTGATTGAGATCATAGTTTTGAAGAAACTCTTGTTCCATCAATAGATAATCTTTAACACGTTCCAATTTAAGTTGTTTAAGTTTACATTTTGTGTGTGGAGTAATGGATGGTAATTTAGATGCTGTCTCTGCGCCTCTTCTCTTTTTCTTTTTACCAAATTGAGTTGGTGGAGGTGGTGGTTGATATTTTGGTTGATCTTTATTCTGACCATCACCTCTTTTATTTGGATCTGATGATTGATTATTACCCATATTATTATGTTTTATATAGAGTAATAAATAAAAATGTATATATGTATTTGTAGAAATATAAAAATTGATAAAAAAAATTAATTTGGTGAGTGTGAAGTGCACAAAAAAGAGATGATGAAAAAAATGAAAAAAAAAAAAAAATGAAAAATAGAAAAAAAAAAAATTAAAAAAAAATTAAAAAAAAATACTCAAAAATTCTCATCAATATATAAATTTTAATATGAATGGTTAAAGTGATTGGGATAAACAAATATATATTTTGGTAATATTTATTTCAAATTATATGTACGATATGTATGCTGTGACTCTTATTACACTAGAGAAAAAAAAAAAAAGTTTAAAGTTTAAAAAAAAAAAAAAAAAAAAAAGTATTAAAAAAAAAAAACCCAAAAAGGCTTTCTATTTGATTTGGTGATGATGTTTGATTGATTGTAGTGATTTGTTGTTTAAATAATGTGTTTTTTGTTGTGTTTGTGTTACTTATTATTATTATTATTATTGAGGATCGACAGTTTGATAATAATCCAGTAAATAACCTAAACCTTGCATAAACAATTTAATTGGTTCAATGATTGTACCTGGCTTTTCGGCAGTGACTAAAATACCACAATTTGGTACTTGAAGAATTGTAGAGTTTTTAGGATTAAAGTTTGAGAATAAATCAATAATATCTTCTTTGTGTGATGAATCTTTTCCAACAATTAATAAAATTTTGCAACTATATTTTATATTATATTAATATATGGATATTGGTTGGTTATTATGATAATTTGGATTATAAATATTATTAATAATAATAACATACCTTAAACTATTCATTTCAGATGTTTTAATATCTTCACGCTTAACAAAAGAATGAACATAATGATATAAATTGTCAGAGTTGATCATTCTCATTTCTCTTTTAATACTTTCCAATAAATCTGGATTAGTTTTATCAAGATTCTAAATATAATATTATTATTAGTATTTTTAAATAAATAATATTTTATGATAGTAATAATAATAATAATAAACATACATCTGAATAATAATGATTAAGTAAATAATTAAGAACACCTTCTGGATTCTTTAAAGATGGAAGAGTAGTTAATTCTACCCAAGATTTAATTAAATCTAACCAACTAAATGATTTAATGACGGAGCCAATTAAAACAAGACCTTGTACATATCTTGGGAAAAGTAAAGCAAATTGTGTTAAAACACAGCCACCAGCACCAGCACCCAATCCAATAAATGATTTAATTCTATAATTAATTATATAGTAATAATATTAATTTGTTAGATATACACACACAAAAGAACATAACTGAGAAAATACTCACTTGAGATGGTCCAAGACAAATTCGATTTCTTCAGCCATTTCGACAATAGTTGGGTATTTTGAGGCAGGTATAGTTTCAGAGTTAAATTCATGTCCTGGTGCTTCAATATGAATGATATTCAAATATGGTAAAATTGATTTAATATTTGGATGTTCAAACAATGGTCCAAAACAAGTTGTATCTATTTAATTATTTGTTTTAAAATTAATAATTTGGTATTTAAATGACATATCTATCGATATACATACGATTAAGTCCTAAGTCATGATAGGTAACAATAGGAGCAGTTTTAACAGTTTCAAATAAATGACCTTTCTTTTGGAAGAAAACAGTTTTGCCGTGTTTGGTTGGGATTTCAAATCTTACTTCGGTGGCATCGTTGTGGCTATCATTGTTGTGAACAACAACATTGATCAAGTTTTCTTTTGGTGATTCACGTACTTCTTCTAACATCTTGAGAGTTTAAATATTTTTATAGAGATATATATATCTATGTATGTCTTGTATCTGTGGGTAATTTATAGAATGGGGTCTATTTATAGAATTTTTAGAAAAAAAAAAAATAAAAAAAAGATGTCGATAAGAATGTCAAAAAGGTCAAATAAAAAGATGAGAGAAATAAAAAAAAAAAAGAAATAGATAGATATTATCACAAATAAAATTATACTGTGTGGTAGAGGAGTGTGTGAGTAGAAATTGTAAAAATGGTAAAATGTGTGGCAAGGGGTTTAGTAAAATACGATGTGTGCGTTCTGAAATTGTTTTTATAGGGAAATGTAATAAAAAAAAACCGTGAAAACGAAGTACATATTTCAGACTAACAGGCAAAGTAAATTTGTGAAAAAAATAGAAAATAATTGAAAAAAATAAAAAAAAATAAAAATAAAATGTCTCAAAAATTCAAAAAAAAGAAAACTGTTTTTTCCAAACAGACAAAGTGAGGGAGGGTTTTAGTGCCAAACTGCAGCATCAGCAGACCTCAAGATCTAGATATAGAAACTCTGCGTGTCAAAATAATAATTATTTTGGTGGTTTAAATTATTTACTTTTTTTTTTTTTAATTTCATTTCTTGAAGCTTTTCATTCAAATAATATTGAAAATCTAGATTTATAAAATATTTTTCTTTCCTAGATGTAGATAATGGATTAGAGTTATTCCAAACACTACAACATCCACCTATCCCACATTTCTCTATGCGTTCAATCACTGTCAAGGGTTAGCTTATCCACGTCTAAGACAATGATCTCCTATCTACAATTTTTATCTAATAATCAAGCACAGTTTGCTATATTTATATATCTGTCGATATGATTTGGTCATTATGTAGATCATTTTTTTGTCTTGACACTTGAGAACAAGTCAAAAACAATCAAAAGACCTTTTTCATCATTCATCAAATAAATTAAATGTCAGACGTCTCAGAGAAATAGGTGTTGATAAAATCAAATGACTTTGTCACCGGTAAATTTTGAATCAAAAACAAAGAAGCTGTAAGAACCGAATCATTACATTTGTTCAAAACATCGACGACAATATCAAGAAACAAATCAAGGCAACTGCTAAATTATCAAGCAAAATGCCTCATTTGACAATCCATCAACGCAGCTAAATACAAAGGATTGACAGTGTTGGTCAAGTTTACAGTCCCTCTTTTGGGTTTTGAACTCCAAGTCATAGATCCCCTCACACAACTATTGAGAACTTCAAACTTTCGATTTAATCAATTATGATGAACCATTTTAAATTAAATGCTTGGTCCAACACAAATAGAGCTTGTGTATTCTCTGTGTATTAATAAAATCTCAGAGCTCATTGCATCAACCTCTTTTTTAAAATACAAATTATCCTTACATTGACTCTCTATTTCCATAACCTGAGTGTACCATCTGTAAAATAGATTGGGAATACAATAACAAAACAACTATAAACATATAAATATATAAATTTATCATTTATTTATGATTGTTGAAATTCATTAAACCTCTACAATAAAATGAATGATTAATTAAATCAAAAATAGAAGTTTATTTGTAAAATGAATTGCAATAACAATGATATAAGGTTATTTTTCCCCTTTCATAACATTAAACATCAAACATTCTTTCATCTTTATCAAGATGAAAGAATACGATCTAAGAATAAAACACAAAATGGTGTTTAGGTCGTTTCCATACACATTCTAAAAGTACTATGCACATTATTTTGAATGAGAGTGGAGAGATTCAATCTGATCTTTATCCAACGTATAAGTAATCTTTTATTTTTTATTGGGTTGTATATGTTAAAATTATTTAACGGGTGTCAAAGATATTTCCCGTTCAAATTGTATGATTAAATAAACGACTACGTGATCCATTTTATAGATTGTTTTTAGTTTTTATCAAAGAACAGATGGACAAAAAAAAAAGAAAAAAAAAAAAAAACAGAGGGGGGTTACATACTTTATGACTCACTTTCATATAAAATTGAAATCATTGATAGTGATAATTTTGGGATGTAAACGTTAAATTCCCCCATTAAGGTTTTATAATTAAATGATTCCATCTTCACTATTCTATATTAGAACCTTGTTTTTTTTTTTTCTGTTTTTTTCCAATATTTAATTTGAAATATTTGTGTCTATATAAATACAATCATTTCTTATTTTTATTTCATTCAAACAATATGAAATTCTCATTACTATTACTAACTACATTATTATTGGTTTCCGGTGTCTTTTCTTTGGGAGAAGATAGAATTGGTGCATTCTATTATTATTTACAATATGGTACTATTATTAAATACTATTTATATAAATCATCAACAACAATATCTAAATATTAACACTCTTATTAATAATAATCATCATCATTTAGAACCAAAGCAATGCTATACTATACCATGTGCTCAATACCGTGCCACCAAAGCAAATTCTAATGAATCATTTAATATATTAGGCATTAGTTTTATATCTGGTATAAATGCAAATGATTTTTTAAAACAATCTGAAAATGTTGTAATCTATGGTACTCTTGGTGGAACCCAATATAAAGATCACTTTAATTTAGCTTCTATTGCTGCATTTAAACCACTTCCTCAAACCACTTCACTTTCCAAAACCCTTGCACCACTTTATAGTTTTAAATCATCTGGTATTGTTTGCATTAAAGCTCCCTGCCCATCCATGTCTGCCGTACTTGTCAACTCGGGACAAACAACTAATATCGTAGGTGAAACAGAACCATATTCATCAACAGTAACATTATTTGATAAAGATTGGTTCTTTGGTAGATTTTATCAAGAGGGTAATCCTAAACTTTTAGCCCAAGGATCCATTGTAAATTCTACTTTTGCCATTTCAAATGCTTTTATCAGTTTACCAGATCCCGCCAGTCCATGTCCCAAAGTATCCAAACCACTTTGCAACAAGCCAGGAACCGTTGGTATTTTCACCAGAGATCAAAATAGATGTGTTTCCTCAGCTGGATGTGTAGAGGGTGGTGCCTGTATACTTTCCATCCCTGTATGTCCTAGTGGATATCGTCTTTCCTCTTATCCTGGTGGAAAATTTGGCTGTCCAGTCTATAACTGTGACGCTAAATTCTTGAAAGAAACAGTCGTTCCAAAATAAAAAGCTTTAACACTTTTATTTCTAATCATACAGATAATATGACCCTTTTCGATTTCTTGCTCGCATATGAATTAAGCTAAGGATACATATTCTAAATTTATAAAAATATTCGTTTATCTCAAATTACCCAATTGAACCCCTTTTCCTTTTGCATTTTTCGAATCGTATTTTTTTTTTTTTTTTTTTTGTAAATTCAAACTGATAAGGAGTGAATGTGTATGATATCTAAATAGAATCTTACATATTTGTAACAATACAACACAACCAATAACTCCAACACACATTAGGTCTGAGAGGGCGATTGTGCTAAAACACACAGATATATATATAGAAAAACATGTTTGGAGGAGGTAATCTATTTGGTAACCCTGCTACATCAACCACACCATCGTTGTTTGGTACTACAGGTGCTACAGCAACATCGACCACACCATCATTGTTTGGTGCAAACCCACAACAACAACAACAACAACCTCAACAACAATCAACTTCATTGTTTGGTAACCCTGCTACATCAACCACACCATCGTTGTTTGGTACAACCACACAACAACAACAACCTCAACAACAATCAACATCATTGTTTGGAAATACAGGTGCTCCTGCATCAACTACACCATCTTTGTTTGGTACAACCACCCAACAACAACCCCAACAACAATCAACATCTTTGTTTGGAAACACTACACAACAACCTCAACAACAATCAACATCGTTGTTTGGTACAACTACACAACAACCTCAACAGCAATCAACTTCACTATTTGGAACAACAGGTTCATTGGCAACAACCTCATCATTGGGTAGTCTTGGTACAACTGCTTCCTCTTCACTTTTTCAACCATCTACATCAAATTCATTTTTACAACAACAACAACAACAACAACAACAACAACAACAAAGACAAAGTTTAAGTAATATAGAACAAAAGTTGTTTGATGTTATTCAATCTGTTTCACCTGATAACATTAATTGTAGATTTTTAGTATGTCTTTTATCTTTTTGTATAATATAAAACAACGTGTATACACTCTTATTAACATTTTTATTTTGCTACAATAGTATTGGTATTATAACTATCAACAAGGACCAAGAGTAGATCCAAACTCAATTCCAAAACCACCAAATGTCACAGTAGATCAATGGACCTATGCATTATCAAACAATCCAGATCCCAACTGTTATATACCTGTACCCGCTAAATCCTTTGAAGATTTAGTCAATAGAAGAAAGAGACAACAAGAAACTTTGGATTTCCTTCATCAAAATACTCAAGTATGTTATTGACTTATCCTATTCACCCTATTACTCTTATTGTCATCATCATCATCATCATCATCATCATCATCATCATCATCATCATCACATCATCATCATCATCATAACTAACCAACTCTACTCTATATAGCAAATATTAACATCAATGAGGGATTTTCAAAATTATTTAAACTTTCAAATTCATTCACAATTGGAATTGATGAGAAAGAAACAAATTGAATTGTTACATAGATATATAGAGGTTTGGAGTAATTTAGAAATACACAAGAGTAAAGGTAAACCATTTACAATTACAGAAGAAATGATTTCTAAAAAGATTCAATGGTTGTTTGAGCAAATCAATCAACCAAACTCAATCAAATCAAAGGTTGAAGAAATTATAAATCAAGTCAAAGTGGGTGCAATGGAAAAAGAGAAAATTAAATACGAATTAAGTGCCGAGGCGATTGAATCTCTTTATTTATTATTGAAAAATATGACAAATTCAATTGAAAGAATTGCAAATGAATTGGAAATCGCTGTTAAAGATGCCCAAATACTTAAAAATGAATTGGGTCATTTTAAACAAAAATAATTTAAATAAATATACATAATAATAGAATAATATATTTTATTTATCTCTATTTCATACTCTTTGTTTATTTTTTAAAAAAATATCTATCGTTTCACATTTTACTAAATATATTCAATCTTTAAACACTATCATTCCCTGGGATCATATGATATTGTTTCGTTTTTTTTTTTTTTTTTTTTTTTTTTATTTGATTAAATTAATTTTTATTTTTTTCAGATACTTTTTTTTTTTTTCTTTTTTGCTTGGATCCTTTTCTCGAAATGCACCTTTTTTGAGTCATCATCCCAGTATTTATAAATAAAACATCTATAATAGTTTGTGTAGATACGAAAATGGAACCTATTTTAGAAATTTACAATACATTAAAAGAAAGATATGAATATTATCTTACTTTAAGAGGTAATGAATAGATAATCAATAATGAGCCATCACATATGATATCTAGTATACTAACGCTATACATTTAATACATCTCTAGATGAAAGAGTTAAAAATTGGCCTTTAATTGAAAGTCCATTACCAATGATTTATTTAGTCATTGGTTATCTTGCTTTTGTTTTAGTTGGTATGAAATATATGAAAAACAGAAAACCACTAGAACTTAAGTATCCAATGATTTTTCATAATCTTTTATGTGCTTTAATTAGTGCCTATATGACCTTTGAAACCCTCTATCAAGCTTATATTAATAACTATAGCTTTGTTTGTAATCCAGTTGATTATAGTGAAACTGGTATTGGTGTAAGTATAATACTACTACTACTACTAAATAATAGACAAATCTATTATATCGTACTAATGTCTGATTTAATTATAGATGGCCAAAATTTTATGGTTATTCTACTTTTCAAAATCCATTGAATTTATGGATACCGTATTTATGATCCTCAGAGGAAAATTAAATCAAGTTACAGTATGTATTAATGTGTTGAGTCTTTAGATATTTAAATTCACTAATCAATGTGTATCTAGTTTTTACATGTTTATCATCATAGTAGTATATTCTTTTTATGGTGGATTGGTGTCAATTGGACAGCAGGTGGTGATGCATATTTATCAGCAGCAGTCAACTCATTTGTTCATACAGTGATGTATACATATTATCTTTTAGCAGCACTTAAAATCCAACCATGGTGGAAGAAATATCTTACTCAACTTCAATTGGCTCAATTTGTTTTAAATGTTGGTACATCAATTTATGTACTCTCCCAAGATTGTCCATTCCCAAGATGGATGATGTGGGCAATGATTGTATATATGGCACAAATGCTTTTATTATTTGGTTCCTTTTATTTGGGTGCTTATATCACCAAACCAAAAAAGAAAACTCAATAAAATATAAATATGAAATATAAAAGAAATGTCAGGTCTACTCTGTGTGTTCTTTCATCACCACCACAACCAATCATTCAAGTTTTTGGAAAATTTTACACCACTCATATGATTTTTGATTGTAAAACTTTGTTTGACCAGTCATCTATGATGTGTTGATTTTTTTTTGAATTTTTTTTTTTTTAGTACTTTTTTTTTATTTTTTTTTTTTATTCAAATTCACACTTTTTTTGGATAATATTAGCAGGATTCCATCAAAACTAGTATTCTGCGGCAGAAAAATAGATTTATAATATATATCTTTGTGATTTAAAAAAATAAAAAAAAAGAATAGATAATATAATAATTATAACAATATGGCAAAGAAGCAAAAAATAGAAAAACACAGTGATTCAGAAGATTCAGGTGATGATCAATGTAACCATGATCATGATGATGATGAAAACAATGATCATGGACATAGTCATGCCGGTGGTGATCATGGACACAGTCATGGGGGTGGTAAAAAACAAAAAGGACCACCACCTAGT
The DNA here is from genome assembly GCA_000277445.1 of Polysphondylium violaceum. Lineage (NCBI taxonomy): Eukaryota > Evosea > Eumycetozoa > Dictyosteliales > Dictyosteliaceae > Polysphondylium > Polysphondylium violaceum. The sequence continues at coordinate 30,257 of AJWJ01000266.1, forward strand.
AAAACAAAGACAGTGATAAAGTTTTTAATATTGATGATGATTGTTCCAGCCTTTTATTTGATTCCAGTAGTGTTAAAGAGTGCAGGCGAAATTGTATCAAACAATCGTGTGTATTTAATTTATATTTGGTCAGTTTATATTGCCATTTTGTCAGTGTTGGTGTATCTCAAGAGACACTTGATTTCACTCAGTAGTTTTGTCAATCAGAATCTCATTTGGCTCATTTTCACATTGGGTGTGTTTATTGTGTTGGACATTCCAAAGATGATTCAACAGGTTGATCTTCGTACAGAGGTATTGTTTGTTTGGTGTACATTGACAATGATACCAAATCTTATCATCTTTTCCTTGGATGACACTGATCACAAGACATTGGAACGTTTAGAAGAGGAAAAGGAACAAAGAAAGAAAAAGAAAGAGGCTGAAAAGAAAAAGAAAAAGGATGAAAGAAAGAAAGCCAAACTCGAAGAGAAAATGAAACAATACACTCCAATGAAAAGATTCCTTATGAATGCTGGTGTATATGCTTGTCTTTTATTATTGGTAGCCTTATTAGGTTGGCAAACATATCGTTGGTATCTTCGTACTCAACAAAACATTCAAGATCGTATTAGAAATCCTCAAACTTCCCCTGATATTATGAATGATATTCCATTTGATATTGAAGATTAATAATAATAATAATAATAATATAAAAACAACAACAATAACAACAATAATAATAATAATAATCATATAGATGGGATATATTTGTATTAGTAAAGTATGTAGTGTGTAGATTGCATGTAAATTTATTATATGTATAAAAAAAAAAATAGGTAGTTAAGATTCTTAATAGCGTAGTGGAGTTGTTGGTAATGATAGACATGATCCGATCTTAGTAATAGTTAATCAATAATAATAATAATAATAAACAATTGTAGATATACAATGTCTTCTTCACTTTACACCATCCGCATAGGTTTTTTTTTTTTACATAATTTTTACACAACTTTTTTTTTTTTTTTT